>JAATLQ010036138.1:0-35330 GCA_013421005.1 Heliconius erato x Heliconius himera | reverse complement strand
CTTCAAAAATATATGTTTTTATTAACAGTCATATAATCAAGACATTTCGAATGTCATTCTTTAGCCAGGAATCTTACCAGCGCGATTGCTTTGTTGTTATTGCGAACGTTAGTTCGCAGGCAAACTAATATGCCTTGAGTTTTTGCCATTCAAATGACGATAACTTTTTTTTTAATGAACCGATTTTGATTAACTAAACTTTAGGACCTAAGTTGAGTTAAAACAAAGCAATTGGTGAAATTTTCAAGTAAATCGGTTCAGAACTTTCAGAAAAAAATGCGGACAAAAATATGTCGACAGACAGACAGACAGACAGACAGACAGATAGACAGACAGACAGACAGACAGACAGACAGACAAGAAATTCAAAAAAAATATTTTTGCTTTCTATTACTATTTTTAAATGTCCCTCTATCCATTTCAGTCAAAATTACTAAATGTACAGACAAAATATTTTTACTGTCTTATTATATATAGAGATTAAAATATTTTTGTTTGCCGTTTTAAATATATTTACTTACCTATAAAAAATATCAGTCAAGTGCTAGCTAGTTCACCGAGGGTTCCGTACTAAGTTTAAGGGAGTAGGTCAACGGGAAGTAAGACTTATAAAAATTAATATAAAACTTAACTTTGCTGTTTGCGTCGGTATGTATTCATTTTGTAAGAAAAGAATTACAAATATAAGTCTGTAGTGATTTTTTTCAAATTGATAAGAAAATTGTTCATTTCGAAATAAGTTTTTGTTGTATTCTACAACAAATATTTCTATAATATTATGTATAATATGAGAGGTAAATAATGAAAGGCATCAAAAATAAATACTACTTCAAAAAAAATCAAATCAGCTTCACGCTGTATCCCGCACACAGCAGGGTAGGCAGAGGGAATCTGGTGTTAAGACACTCCGTTCCCCACTTTCTGCCGAATTCTGGAGGCGTTGCGTGTTGAGTGGCAGAACTCAACGCCGCGCTTAACCTCGACACCAGAGCGAAGAAATGGAAAAATAAATTTAAGTAAATATTTCATCTCCTCGGGTGGGAATCGAACCCACAACCAGTCGGTTTTACAGTCACACTTCGTGCCGCTGCGCCACGACCGGCCTCACTTAATTTTTTATACAAGTCCCAGAAGTCAAATAAATATATTTTTATTGAAATTTTCTTCCACAAATTTTTGTCTTCCTGTCATTTTCGAAATTCACGCAAGAATTATAAAATTGAATAAATATAATTATAAATGCATGTATGATGGATGCGTTTCAAATTAATTAAATGTTACAAATAAATTACGATAATTTTAATTACTTTAGCACTCTAATTGCGCTTGCAATTTTGTTTGCGGGAATTCAGAGGATATTTCCATTTACATGTTTAGAACTCAAACTTTTTCGTTTTTTTAAGTGCTTATAGTTATTAACACGTTATTAAAAAACAAACAAACATTTTTTCGTCAGTATGTCGGTTTGACCGGCAATTTTTTATACCGCAACCCGAAACACCGCGGTCGCAGTGCGCGCGTACCTAGAGAAATATGAAGTAATTAAACATTTTTCTATTAAATACGACAATTTCTGCGAGCAAAATCAAATAAAATCTAAAAAGATTATATATAATAACAATGTAATCAATTTTTCCCCAATTACACTTAAGTTATGTACTCTATACATATAAAAAAAATTGTAAAAAAGTGTCTGTCTGTCATTTCAAAATAACCGGGTTTTAGCAAGTGCATACAGTTACTTAAATTATAGTAAAACCCAAAGACAGTTTTAAAATTTGTTTTGTTTGTCCGGGTTAATCCCTGGAAAAGCCAACCGATTGATGAAATCATAAAATCTCGGTGTTTTTTTTATTATCATACAATCTCATGTTTTCTTTTATCATTATAATAGTATAAATCAAACAACAAAACATCGAAAACTAAAGAATCTAAAGATGTAACCAATTTAATAAAACGTTGTATAAAATAACTCTTTTAGTTTATTAGGAGAAGCCAGAATTCAATAGTGAAAAGTGCGTTTTAAACAAACGCTCATGTTTTGAGTTTTTATTACACAAATAAATACCCCCAGTCATAGTTCTTCTGTTATATCATCCAGGCATAATCAAATCAAGTGAGAGTACTATTTCAAAAATAATCTCTATATATAATAAGACAGTAAAAATATTTTGTCTGTACATTTAGTAATTTTGACTGAAATGGATAGAGGGATACTTAAAAATAATAATAGAAAGCAAAAAGATTTTTTTTGAATTTCTTGTCTGTCTGTCGACATATTTTTGTCCGCATTTTTCTCTGAAAGTACTGAACCGATTTACTTGAAAATTTGCTTTGTTTTAACTCAACTTAACTTAACTATTAGTTCATCAAAATCGGTTCATTAAAAAAAAGTTATCGTCATTTGAAAGAAGTCGTAATTAATTCAACACAGAGATAAAGAACGATCTTGAAAGAAATATATATAAATAAAGTTACAAAAATATATACGTGTAATAAATAATTAGCTTTATGTATATTTTATAAATATCAAATATCAACAATGGTCGTATTTTTTTTATTTAAAACAATCAAAAATTCTTTGACGATAATGTCGTAAAAAAATCATATTAGAAGTCATTATAGTTGTCAATCAATTCTTTAATAATTTTAAATTCTTATTAATTCAATAATCATGTATTTTAAGCGGGCGAAGCCGTGGGCGAGCCGCTAGTAGAAAAATAAAAGTCTTTTCAAGTTCAATCAATTTATTATTTACACCATAATTGCTTTTACCACAATGGAGTAATTTGCAGCACTTATTTGCGAACGGTCGTAGGCGATGGTGACATAATGAGTTTTTGGAGAAAATGCCACTCGTGGCTTGGGCCAACTCTTGACAGTTACTTTTACATACGTAACCACGAAACGTACAGGGACCTAAAATATATAATAATAATTTAAATATAGTTCAACATAGAGATGTAGGGAAATCGGAAAACCATTAGGTAACTTTAATTATAACATCAGCATAATTTCTGGTGTTGATATTATAATTTTATCATATATCATATCAGTTTCACGCACACAGCAGGGTAGGCAGAGGGAACCTAGTGTTAAGAGACTTCGTTTCCCCTTTTCCCTCGAGTTCTGGCGGCGTTGCGTGTTGAGTGGCGGAAGTTAACGCCGCGCTTTGCCTCGACACCAGAGCGAAGAAATGAAAATATAAATTTAAGAAAATATTAAATGAAAATATAAATGTTAATAAATATTTCATTTCCTCGAGTGGGGATCGAATCTACCAGTCGATTTTACAGTCACACTTTGTCAGTTACACGATTGGCCTAATAATTTTGGTTGTCACAAAACATGAACTATAAAAGCGAGTGAAATAATATAGGTACATATATAACTCTTGCATTTCATTTACCATTCTGTTTAGAATATTCTTCTTTTAAGTATTCTTACATTTACTACTATTTTTTTGTTTATTGTTTATTAATGTAAAACCAGGATGGACGCCACACTTTTGAAAATAACCTCCTAATTTCAAAAATTTAAATTTTATATGAATGATTTCTCTAAATTTAGCCTTGTTTCTGCTTATGTTAACTCCTATGGAATTACGTTTTTTGCGGATAGATGCCTTCCTTCCTTATATGGATATATTATTGCCCCACTGTAAAAGTGCTTTGAAGGATAGGTGCCTGCAGTGTGGGATAGATGCTCTTTATGTATGTAAGCGAAAAATCCTACTAAGTATATGTGAACAAATGTCCAAATGTCTTGTAAATGTCTTGTTTTGTAATTTAGAATTATTCAAATTATTGTCCTTTTTTTAATCCTTGAATTATTTTTCAGCTGTGAATAAAAGCAATATTTATTTATGTATGTTGAATTTTTGTCCCTATAAATTATTGACTTCACTGTATCTCCGAATCTGTTCAAGATTGTTTAATTCTGATTTCTATTCACATCTTTAATTGTTATTTGTATCTTTTTTTGTATAAAATGAAAATTCAAGGCAACTATCCTTTTAGTTCGGGATGCCCTTTTTAAATTGTAAGTAAATATATACAAAAAAGCAATGATGGCCTCCTAAATGCGTTCCTAGTGATCCAAACTACATGATAAAAACAAAATGTAAGCCATTGGTACTTAAAAATTTACAAAACTATAAAAAAATATATTTTTAATTTTCAAGTAAATAATTCACCTGTAACAGATTATATCTCAAAATATTTGGGGGCGCATGTAGAACGTATTTGGAAAGTGAGGCGTCTATTCCAATGGAATAGACGCCCCACTTTCCAAATACGTTGGTCTTTCCAAAATGCCCAATGGGGCATCTATGTCGATTTTACCCTATCTTTATCTCACTCGTATGAAAGTTATCTAAAGAAAACAAGCTCTACGTTTTTTTATGAAATGGTTTTATTGTTAGTAGGCATCTGGGATATACAGGGTGGAAGAGGCAGCGCTCCTTTTACGGAAACAGTATATAGGGTAAAATATTTCAAACCTATACCTAAAGAAATTAATCAAGATGTTTCAACAGTTTGGACGTAGGATTTTTTTTTCATTTCACGATTTTTATCCATACCTGTATTTCGTGTGACGCGATTACGTATAGATCCCAATAACATAAATACTTACTACTACAAAAATACTACTAAAGGTTAAACAACTTTGAACTTTATCGCCAATACCTACGACTCGATTTCGGAATGAGCCGTGTGCGGCGGTGTTCCTTTGATAGGTTTATGTGTGCGTGCGTCGTCCTTACAAATGGCGTTTTATTTTAAAATGACAATTTTATTATTTATTTCCTTTGAAAAAATAACTTTTTCATTTTTGGAAATTTATTTTTTTCTGATTTATATTAGGCTTTTATAGAGTAGTTAAAACTGTGGTTTTATTTAAAGTGGTGCTTACACTTCCACCCTGTATATATCATAATATACATTTCTCTATATCAGACATTCCTATATTGTATTATCCATTTATTATATTTTTACACGATATTTGGTGGTATTCTTTTAATTTAATTGTTGTAATTTAATTGAGGCCGGTCGTGGCGCAGCGGCACGAGGTGTTACTGCAAAACCGACTGGTTGTGGGTTCGATCCCCACTCGAGGAGATGAAATATTTACTTAAATTTATATGTCCATTTCTTCGCTCTGGTGTCGAGGTTAAGCGCGGCGTTGAGTTCTGCCACTTAACACGCAATGCCTCCAGAATCCGGCAGAAAGTGGGGAATGGAGTGTCTTAACACTAGGTTCCCTCTGCCTACCCTGCTGTGTGCGGGATACAGCGTGAAGCTAATTTAATTTTTTAATTTTTTTTTTCTTTAAAAAAAAAACAATCGATCAGTATTTTCTTTTACGCTTCTTATCGTATAAAAGCAAAAAACTATTCCCCACTTTCCGCCCGTATTCGAGCTACTTTGAATTAAATATGCAGAGCTGAACGTCGTGCTGTCTAGAAAAGTGGGGAATGCAAATATTTTAAATATAATCTTCACATTCATTGGTAACCCATCGCCCCACGATGACCTCCGGATTACGATAAAAAAATCTTACAACACAAATAATAATGGAATAGAAAAATAAAAGCAAATGAAATACTTAAAAAAAATTGTACTTCACTAAGATCGTTTAGTTATACTTACAGGAATCCTATGTCTACTAACTGGTTGTAAATAAGGTATCACTCCGTCATAATTGTATATTTGGCTCCCATAATCCACGCCTATTGAACAATTTTGCAATGAAATGAAAAAAAAAGACAATTGTTTATTTTTTTAAACATGTTTAAAGTATACCGCACACAAAACACTGAATCATTTGAAGAGAGGTAAGAGAAGCGGGGAAGAAGAAAGAATAAGGACGCGTTACGTAACGGAGCGGTTTGCCCTTTCTTATAAAGTATTAGCGGTCCACTCGCGGCTTCGCCCGCATTATACCTATAATATTTTTATTATGCTGCATTTGCCAACAGATTGATACTTTCAATCATGAACAGGAAGTACGTGGTTGTATGATAGGACGTCATCGGCGGCAAGGGCGTCCCCCACGGGACTTGACCTGACTCTGAATTATTTTAATTTTACATTTTCTCGATAAGTATATATCTAAATTACATGCCATAAAAGCCGAAGTTTATCTTAATTTCTTTGATGATGAAATAAATTTCAATATACATGTAAAAAATAATTGCACCGCACGTGCTTAAAGCAATTCGATTGCTTTAATTATTATTGTTACTTCATTATTTAAGGCTAACTAAGACTCATACCTTAATGTTATATACCTATAGCACTTCTGAAGAATGTAGCTTTCAGACAAAACAAAAACAAAGTAAATCGGACTAGTTGATCCAGAGATCTTAGCGTTTAAACAAACAAACCCTTCCACCTTATTATATTAGTGTAGATAATATTCCAAGTATTTTGCTCGACAAAATAACTGTTAAATTAAGTGATATTTTAATTATAATGTAGAAAAATATTATCTTTAAAATGATAATGTTATTAGAATATAAAAAACTTACCAAATTCAAACACATGCTCTGGCACTTTACCATTGCATATGTCAAAACTCGTTACGTAAAAAAGGAACAAAATAACAATTCCTGTACGTTTCATCTTGATATTCGACTGAGAGTGTTCTATTGCAAAGAAATTCTCTTTAAATATATTTTTGCTAATTAAGCGTCAAACAAATATGGCAATTATAATTAATATTGTATATTCTTTATCGTATTAATATTTTAATTTATTGTAATGGATTACATGGATTGGTAATCGATTAGGCGTTGAAACCGAATTATTTTATTATTATATAGGTACGTGGTCGTAATAAATAAAAAGTACTAGGTATTGAAAAAATATGGAGCCGAATTTTTCGCGGCATTGAGTGTTGTGTGGCGGACCTCATCACTAGGCCTTTGCTTTGGTGGTGCCAGAGCGAAGGAAGCGTCAGCGCTCCATTTACGGGAACAGCATTAATAGGGCAAAATATTTTAAGCCCATACCTAAAGAAATTGATCTAGTATGAAACCACTGTTAACTACTCAATAGAAGCCTAATACAATTTTTTTTTAAACAAACTAAATAATAAAATAATTGTTGTAATATAAAACGCCATTTGTCAAGAACGACAGACGCACACATAAACCTATCAAATTGAAACCGCCGCACACGCCTTATTCCGAAATCGAGTCGTAGGTATTGGCGGCAAAGTTCAAAGTTATTTAACCTTTAGTAGTATTTTTGTTGAAGTATGTATTTACGTTACTGGTATGCGTAACTGCATCACACGAAATACAGGTATGGATAAACATCGTGAAATGAAAAAAAAAATCCTATGTCTAAACTGTTGAGGTATCTTGATTAATATCTTTAGATATGGGCTTAAAATATTGTACCCTATATGCTGTTTACGTAAAAGGAGCGCTGACACTTCCAACCTGTATAGCAATCTATACCTCTACTTATACTTATAATAAATCTATTTTTTTTTGTAATAAATCTGTATTTTAAACCGACTTTTAAAAAAAGAAGGAGGTTCTCAATTTGTCAGAATCATTTTTATGTATGTTCACCTATTGTTCAAAGTCGTCTGAACCGATTTGGATATTTTTTTTTTGTTTAAAGTGTATACCTCACAAGTGGTCCCATGGTAACCATGTCAAGATCTGATGGTGGGCCCCTGAAGAACTTGAGGGAACTCTTTAAATGTTATAGGCACACTGACAAGGATTTGGATATTTTTTGTAAAGACTCGTGTGTTTGCTTTCGTAAAGCACTATTTGATTACGTGGAACTGATGATGAAGACCATAGATGGCCTACGTAGTTGTAATATCTACTTTTACTTTAATATTTACAAGGAAAAACATTGTTAAAACTTTTAGCTTGAAATGAGATTCCTCAATCGTTGCATTTTTTTAAACTAAATTCAAAAAAGAGGATGTTCTCATTTGCAAGCGACTTCAAAAAAGGAACGGTCACAATTAGCCCCAATATTTTTTATGTATATCTATATGTAACTAATTTAAAAACTGTATGGGACTTATTATGCCATCGTTACAGTTATTTTACAAAGAATACTATGAATTAAGGCTGTTTCTGAACGAGTAAATTAAATTATTCACTGACATCAGCATATTTAACAGAGTTTTAAAATTATGATAAGACGTACATAACACAGGTAAAAATATATAACATAATAAATAATTAGCTTTATGTATCAATGCTCAAAGTATGTTATTATAAATATTAAGTATCAACATTTATCCTATTTTTTTAATTTAAAACAATCAAAAATCCTTTTATTAATTACGATAATGTAGTAAAAATTCATATTAGAAGATTACATATTAAAGTAATATAAACTTATATTAGAAGTCATTATAGTTGCCAGTCAATTCCGTTTATTAAATGAATAATCATGTAACTCAAGCGGGCGAACCCGCGGGCGGGCCGCTAGTAGATAATCATTTAATCCTCTGAGTGGGGATTGAAGCCACGACCGTCGCCTCACGGTCGCATCCTTGCGCCCCTGCGCCACAACGACTTTCTATTTAATACTAGGTATTGGATTATAAATTGGTATATTAGTTATATATAATATCCTTATAGGAATTTCCTGTTTACAAAAACATCAAAACAGTGCGGCTGTAACTTATAACAAACACTACTTTACGGAATGATTACAGAAAGATGATGATCAGTTTAAATTGACCACAGGATTTTGTGTCTGCGGTTAAATTCAAAGAGTCCACCGTGGCACAGACAATGATACAAGCCGCAAACACGAAGGTTATGGGTTCGAAAGATGGGGAAAAAATTTTATCATCATTTTTCTATCTGTAAAACATATCGTAACGTTAAATTACATCAATCGCATCGAATATCTCGATTTTGTGTTGAAGATGTTCATTTGTTAAATTTTATTGGTGTATTTATTAATGAAATCATATAAAGATACAATATTTAAAAATATTTACCTAAACAAAATGGAATTATTGTCGATTAAAATCAAATTCTGTAACAACCACATCGGGAGTGTAGAACAAATCGTTTTCATTAGCCCTATTGTGGCTGCACAGTTGGTAAGTGGTGATGGTGGCGGCGCCGAGGAATCGACCGCTGGGATCCTGTCTCACCACGTGCATGTATTCATCCCCTAGGGTGAACTGTACTTGGGGTGGTGCCACCCAGTCGCAAACGACCGTCACGGCTTTGTTTACCGCCGCCGGGTTCAAGCAAAACATCTAAAACAATTCATTTGATTTTAAATTTTAAGGAAAAAATATATATATTAAATGAATGATAGATTAGTTACCTTTTATAAATAATATAGAAATCACATATACTTATTCCGTGTTACCTACACCTACCTACCTATTGTTTGAAAAAATATTGAGTAACACAGAAGTAGGCACTATTTGAATAACAAGCCTTATTATTTTAAAATAAAAATCAAAATTTAATAGCTATTTTAAATTCATTTTCCGTCTGTTCAGAGGCATGTTGAATAGGAGATAATAACCAACCAAGCATTTTAGAAGCGCTTTAATTAACCAGAACATCACCACCAGAATCAGAAACTTGCGACCACAATAATGTTATAATTAAAAATAAAAATACTGTAAAATAAATATCGTCATAAATTATTAATACAGAAATAAATAAAGGATTTTAAAATAAACAAAAATAACCTTTACATACTTTTTGATATGCTTCATGTTGTCCAGCTGGAATATACATCGGTGGATAATCAAATTTGAATCGAGAAACATAGTCTGTATCTGAAATGATTATAACAAAAATATATTTTACTAGAGGCCAGTCAAGTCAAGTCAGTGAGCGCAGGGGTACAAGGTTTAACTTTGCAGTCACATTTTTTGCCCCGACTGGCTATGGGTTCCATCCCACTCGAGGAAATAAAATATTTGTTTAAATTTATATTTCCAATTCTTCTTCTGGTGTCTAGGCAAAGCGCGGCGTTGAGTTTCGCCACTCACCACGCAATGCCTCCAGAATTCGGCGGTAGTTGGAGAATGGAGTGTTTTAGCATGAGGTTCCCTCTGCTTACAGCTTGGTAAGCAGAGGGAACCTCACAGCGTGAAGATGATTGGATCTCTTACTAAATCGTGGATGCAATGGAAATATAAAATTGTAATTAAATGTACTCATTAACCCTTTCTTGGGTTTTTTTTTTATTTTCTATCAAAGTTGAGATTAATCTCTTTTATATCTCGATTGATAAACAATGAGCACAAAGATGATATCTTATTTCTTTTTAAGTTTAGCTTTGATCTCTTACTAAATCGTGGATGTAATGGAAATATAAAATTATAATTAAATGTACTTAAAATTCAGATTTTTTAATTTTCTACTAAAGTTGAGATTAATCCCTTTTTTAAATTAATTTACCAATCAAGTAAAAAAACCCTTTTTAAACGGATCTCTTTTTTAATTTATCAATCAAGTTAAAAAATAATAAGCACAAAAATGATATTTATTTTTTTTAAAGTTTAATAAGTAATTTAGGATAGCTGCAGTATTAAAAAGTACTTTAACAAAGAAAAAAAATACTACTATACTTTAAAATATGTATAAAAAATACTTACCTTTGGATACATGAGTGCAATGAGGAGGCGAATTTATCTTTAATTTTCCTTCTATATTATTAAAAGCTAATGCGAATATTAACACTAGTAATCGCAACATACTGAAACGATAGGTAGTCGTGTTGATCTTAATAATTGTATTGGAATTATGACATCGGATTTTACAATAATATCCCGAATAAGGAAGACATTCATATTATCTACCAATATGTTAAGTTGTAAGAGGAAACTGTGGTTTTAGAGAGCTTAAATGAATGTCGACTTTATTTTAATATAAATAGGATTTATTATTAATTGAGAGTGTTTTTCATATTATCGTTACACCATTCAACAGTAAACAAATAAACAAACGGATGTACTTCATATATTATAGGTATATTGTCAACAATTAATTATTAGAATTTTTTTCAAAATTTAACTTCATATCTTCAATGTTATACCACAGCTCGGCGTGATAAAGGGCAGCAGTCTCTACTTCCATCTCAGCAGCAACCACTAAGAAATTTAAGAAAATTATTTATAATTTATTTTATTTTTTGCGTGAAATAAGAAGTTACTTTATATACTCACTTCTTAATTTAGTTATAATTATACTGTTCTTCTTCAATCGCGCCATGTCGTAATCGATTTCTTGTTGGACAGTGTTATAGAATTCAGGATCGTTCACATATATCGTGGCCAAATTATTTAGAGATTGATGACTACTATTCATGTTAGTCATATAATCAAAATTTCTCAAAACCAAAAGTTCACCGACTTTTATTCGACTTATATTATTATCTGATTTTATATAAAAAATGAAAGCAAACGATAACTAAATAAATTGAAAATGCTTTGGCGCCAAAGCTTTTTCCCACAGATAATGAAGATTTGTTCTTTGTTTGTTAATGCTGTCGTGCATTCTGATCGAATGAATTTAAACACGTGTAAAATATATCACTGCGTTAATTTACATAATATTATATAATATTTTAGTTAAAACTATAACATTACTTTCCTACTAGGAATAGTAAAGGGCTTGTATCCATGTCATAAATGAAGTAGAAAATGGCAATTGTCATTGGAATGTCATACAAATGTCATTTGTCATTTTCTGTCACGCGTTCTATTGTGCAAATTTTGGTTCCAAAACGATCAAAAATAAATAATATTTAGGCGCAAATTTACATCATTAATGTTTTATTTAGTATTTTTTTGACTGGTGTGAAAAGACATCGATTAAAGATGATGAGCGATGATGATCGTGACATTGATATTGAAAGCGATGTAAGGTGTTTTCCTACATTTTCCAGTTTATTATTCATACTGTTTATCTTTTTATGTTTTATATCTTTATCATTTGCAGGCAGAAAATGACTCCGATTCTAGGCCTCACGCTCGAAGTAGTATGGGTGGAAGTGGATATTATTCGCAGGTACAACACCAAATACTTTATTATTTCAATATAGGATCTTTTACTTATTCAAGGTGAACGTAATGTTACTAAACTTGTAATTATTGTTTTTGTATGCTGCATTGTTTTTTTTATTAACAATTAGCAAATTCATAGAATGCTGAGGTGTTTCATCTCATTATTTCAATCTTAATTTTTATATGGTCTCAATTTTGTATGTAAACTATCTGAAATTATAATTAAATTATTCACTATGTTAGTTTCTTTTAGAATATAAAAATATACCTATATTTTATAACATTTGCAGTAAATTAAATAAAACAATATTTTATATTTAAGGCTGAAAAAAGAGCACACCACAATGCATTGGAAAGAAAACGAAGAGATCACATAAAAGACAGTTTCACTTCATTACGAGATTCAGTACCAGCATTACAAGGGGAAAAAGTGGTAAGTATCTTTATTGCATTTTTATAAGCTTCATACTTCTATCCCACTTTCTGCCCAGTTGACGACAAATTTTGCTTTGAGTGCCAGAACTTAATACTGGACTTTGTTTACCAGAGAACCAGGAACAAAAATCTTAAAAAAGTATCAAATTTTACTTATTTTATTTCAGGCCAGTCGAGCACAAATTCTAAAAAAAGCTGCAGAGTACATACAGTTTATGAGAAGGAAAAACAATGTACATCAACAAGATATAGATGACTTAAAAAAGCAAAATAATATTCTTGAGACTCAAAGTAAGTAAACCATTTTTTATGTTTTTGGTTAAGAAACATCAATGAAAGTGAAAAAGATGGAAATCTTTTTCACTTTCATTTACACTTTTTTTAACAGCTTCACTTTGTATCAAGCACACAGCAGTGTAGGCAGAGAGAACCTAGTGTTAAGTCATTCCGTTCCCCACTTTCTACCAAATTCTAGAGGCATTGTGTGTTGAGTGGCAGAATTCAACGCCCAGCTTTGCCTCAACACCAGAGCAAAGAAATGAAAATATAAATTTATGTTAATTTTTCAACTCCTCGAGTGGGGATCAAACCCACAACTACTTGGTTTTAGAGTCACACTTTGTGCCCCTGCGCCATGACTGGCCTCAAATTTTTTCTTAACACTAGGTTTACGGGACCCGTCAATTTGACGGATTTCAAACTTTGAAATGAAACACGCAAAAAACCATAGCATTAATCTTAACTATTTTGCATCGTAAATTTATAATTTCATTAAAAGAGTTTATACGCACAATTAGTATTTTCCTAAGCTTTATAAATTTTGAAAACTGTATCTTGTATACCTATTTCTACGGAACCCGTCAATTTGACGGGTTAGCTGATTACGTCAACAATCCTTATATATTTGCTTCGCTTGTAAAATTATACCTCCAATAGCAAACATAAGACTGAAAGAAAGGTCTAAGACCCCCGCCCCCAACTCATAAACTCAATAGCGCCTCGATAACGAATTGTGTAGCCCGGGTGTCAAATCCTCGCGTTATTCGAAACTCAAAGCGTGCAGCAGACTAAATGTCGTATCGAAAAGATATTCAGTTCTACTACCAAAACCAGCGAAAGAAACAAAGGACAAAATGCCGTTATTTTCATCAAATTTATATAAATCAGACAACTGCACGCTTACTGTATATAAAAGTAAACCGAAAACATTAGATTTAGTTTGAATAAATTGATTTTTTAAAAATAAATACGTATTTTCATCCACCCGTCAATTTGACGGATGCTCGTAAAGATAGGTATATAAGAAACGCCCGTAAACCTAGTGTTAACTATTTCATTTACACTTTCTATCTAATTTTCTAGACATCGCATGAACACTAGTAGAACATACTTATATTAACTTTTTTCTTTAACAGATAAAATTTTTTAAAAGTATTATTTCTAATGACGTCCTATTCTATAATCATTGCATTTATATTTTATACATTATTACTGCACCAAAACAAACTTTTTCCGCTATGAATATTATTTAAAAAAAAATATTTAACAGCTTTGACAGTGTAAGAATACACTTTTTCTGAGGCCCCTTAAACCTCCACTTGAGTCACAAGTTCCAAGCATTACACTAAGCTCCTATCCCTGCAACATAATAGGCCTTGTGAAGATTTTTCGTTTTATCATACCCAAGACAAAATTTTTCTATTTCAACATTTTAATCACAGAAAACTAAAAAAAAATGTTAGTGAGGCTGTCATGTACTTTCTCTTTCAATTTAATTGTGAGGCTCTTGCAGTGCAGCGACAGAAGCATGTAATTGATAGTGAATTTGATTCCCACATAGGAGGGTATGCCTACTCTGAGCTGGACACAGTGTAAAATTAAAAAAATATGCATTAAGAATAGACCACCACTCAGGACAGTGATCACAGTCAGTCACTAAAAATATAAATGTTTGAATGTAGAAAATGGGAAAAAAGGTCCTCTCTGTGTACGCTAATATGGAGGAGATAGAGGATGTAACCATTATTAAATTTGAGATGTATACAATATTTTGTAATAAGTTTTGTGTTTTATACTTAAAAAAATAATTCCTTTTTTTACAGTTAAGGCATTAGAAAAAGCCCGGGCAACTGGCAATTTTATGGATGCACCAGAACTGGGTTTAGGTATCAAATCAGAAGGGAGTTCTCACGATACGGATAGTTCTGACGGAGAAGGTACCACACGAAGAGTCAAAAAATTGAAAATAAACAGCCTCAATGTGTAAATAATAACCCAAAGATCCAATTTTAAGGCAATTTCTAATGGAAATGTTTATTTTCTTATAATAATTAAATTTTTGATTAAATAAGCGATTTTAACAGGAATTTCGAATACAAAATTGCCTTTTAAATTGTGAGAGGTTGGGTTTGCAATAATATTTAAGTTTATTGTTAAGTTGAATATTCTTGTGGAAAAACCTAACTTTAGTTACTGGTATAATAAGTATACATGTGTCTTTTTATAATTGAATGTAAATATAAACTCTTTCTACAAAGTAAATTAATTTAGAACATACTATTAATATTAACGAAGTCCGTCGTGGTACTCCAGAACTCGGCAGAAAGTGAGGAACGGAGTGTCTTAATACCAGATTCCCTCAGCCAACCCTGTTGTGTGAAGATGCGGGATACATCGTGAAACTGATTTATTTATTTTGTTTCCTCCCTCTGGTAACAAGGAAAAGCGCGGCGTTGAGTTCCCAACACGCACTGTCAGAAATCCTGCGAATCTAAAAAAGATAACAAAATTTTAACAAAAGAAAAGAAATATTTACTTATTACAATTTTGTTTTTGTAAGTTCTTGAGTACTTACTTGTTCGCTACTGAAAAAAAAATACATATATTTTAATTTTATATATCATTTATAGTGGAAAGAGAAAGAGAAGAGAAGAAATACTGAAATATATTATGTGTATATGTTTTACTGTTAATAAGTAAATTCATACATCATTTTTAACATTTTTAAAGTGTTATTCCACTCTTAGGAAAGAAAAATACTTATTATATAAAATGTAAAAATTTGAACCTCCTGGAAACCGATCCTCCTGGTCGGTTTCGAGGCGAGGCGACGCGGGGATTCGAGTTCCGCTGCGTTAAAATTCTTATACGTTTTCTAAATAAGTAAATTTATTCAAGCTGATTATAATTATTCAATTTGAAAACATATTTTACACATAATATATTTTAGAAAAAAATCATAAGATTATTTATATTTATAAATAAATGAAATTTATAAAATAAGAAGGTTGTATATTTTGCTTAATAAGTAACTGCTAAGGCTTAAAATTATTTAGCCTATGCAGTTATAAAAAAAATATTTAATCAAATACATTTTTAAGAAAAATATTGAATTTAATATTCTTAGTACAAACTATTTTAGGTTCCCAGTAAGAATATTCATTTAGATAAGTGAAGTCTTCTCTGTAAATATTTCATCCAGCCTTTACATTCCTGTATGAAATAATGTTTTATATTTTCATAGGCACATGCAGAATGTAAAAAAAAAATTACCATTTATACATATATGTATTTCATTTTGGGGTAAAATGTGTAGTTGTTTTGTGAAACTATTTAAGAAGACGACATAATTAAGATGTAATATAAAATACTCCTGTTATATAGATATTTTAATTTATTTCCCCAATTAACCAGAGCTGAAGGTTCTGAACTTACTCAAGTGACAGCGAAAGAGGTCAGTACCTATAGTATCTGATATCTATATTTAGATTGTTAATTTTAAACTATATTTTAACAAAGTAATGACAGGAGCAAATTGTTTACTTGGCAAGAACGTCATTTAGATCTCTAAGACTTGGAAATAAAAATAATTAATTTCTTCAAGTGACTCGTAGCGGAGTTTGAACTCTCGCCTCTTGGATACCGTCCAAGCGCTCTGAACATTCTCATCAAGCTAGCTAGGTACAAGCTACGAAATTCTTATATGGTTGTTATAAGTTATTTATGTTGTTAGTGTCTGTATAGGGCGATTTTGTATAAATTTTTGCTACCCAAAGATAATTGAACCACATACCTATACAGAATAGATAGCAATTAGCATTTTCTAATGCCAAAAGTCTATCTTGTCAGCTCTTCAAATAAGCGCGGGTTCAAATATCGATAAGTTAAAATTTTTATACGTTTTCTAAATAAGAATTTTTCTTTGTGGTGGAAAAGCCGTTATGTGTCGACTATAACGCTTTAAATAGAAAAACTATAAATTATAAATACCCCCTTACCTTGCATTGAAGATCAACTGTGTAATTTATGGAGAAATACTTACTTTCAAGTTTAGACCTTGCTTCCGGATCCAAACAAGGGCCAATGGCCAAGGAAGAGTCCAGTAAAAATCGTACTGCTTTTGTCACACCTTTGTTGCAATGACTGTGGAGGTCTGCAGTCAGTGCTAGTGAAAAGTGTGTTGGTTGCAGAGACCAGTGAAATGTGAAATTCTTGCAGAAGGCTGCAGCTGCTGCAGTCAGTTGTAGTGAAAAGTGACTCGTGCGGAAAATGATGATGATGATGTGATAAAAATAGTAAAAGTGATGAAAACCAGTAATGTGATTATAAAAGTTTAAAACTTTCTATTATTTAATGTTCTAAATTATTTATCTAATAATTATTGTTGTTAAATGGCTACTAAACGGGTGGCCGCGTGTACGTCAGGAATCACCGAATATTAGCGTTAGTATTAATTAAGATTAAAATAAAACAGATGTTATTATGATATATCAGAATTAAACGAAATAAGTTATATATTTAAGCAAAAAGAAGATGTTATGATATTGTTAATAAGAGTGATTTTATTAATATATGTATTGTAATTTCAAAATAATTATTGTTAATATGATTAATTAATTGGAGTTCAATTAAATATTTTTAACATGAAATACATTTATAAGTGATGGCAGCACTGAAACTTCTTTAATTAATTAAGAATGTGAGGTACTTCCGGTAAGCTAGCTTTTTGGAGGGATTTTTTACTACAAAAACACCATAAAGGAAAATTGGGGACAGTCTTCTTTTGTAACGTTATACTAAGTTGTAATAAGTGTTTAAGTGATAGCTCTAATTACAAAGTGTTAATAATAAAATGATATAGAGAGAATAGGGATAGGGAGTATAAGGAGAGGATTTCTTTCAATAGATGCCTGTTTATACGAAAAATACCGACTTATACAACATTGGAAGACATTAAGCCGTAGCGCGGTCGCGCGCCTTCGCCATCAGGACTATTTTTAAAGCCATCGTCGCTGACATGAAAGAGAATCTGGAATCTGTAGAATATCCCCTCAAGCAGCATTTCATTTCCTGGAGAGGGAAAGGGAATCGAATTCACAACCTGTCGCGTTTACAGTCACATACTTGTACAATAGTGAAAGTTAATTTAAAATTTATTATATAAGTATTATATTAACGTACCTTCATTGTCAATATTAGCAACAAAAGAATTACTGTCATAAAAACACAAATTTGACATTTATTCCTAATTAAGTTACGTCAGACGTAGCGTTTTACCAAATCTTAGCAAATAATGCCCTGTGAATGTAAGGATAAGGGGACCCGTAACTATTATAGATATTACGATACACCCGACGGCTGTGATGTTTCTAAAAAGGTTTGGCTTTAACCGACTTTTTTTTCGAAAAAGAGGTTCTATTTTTGTTAAATATATTTTAAATAATATTTTATTTGCTTCTCATAAAAAAATTGTCGTCCATCACGGTAACACCATTGTGGCAGTAGCAATAGGGAGTTGGGACAGCATCTGTATACGCGATGGTTGTGGGTTTGATTCCAGTAGGAGGTTCGCTGTTTAGTTATGCACAAACTAAGTGTATGTCTGTTTTTCTGATAATTGATCTAATTTATTATAAAATTCAAATATTGTAAGTATTAATATTATGTTTTATTATTGTAAGGGTTGCTTTCTACAAAAAGCAACTTTGTAATTGGAAAATTGGATAAATATTTGTATCTAGTAGGTAGTCTAATTTACTGTATTTTAACAACTATACGAAAACCTCAAAATCAGCATTTCGCATAACGAGATTTGAATAGCTGTCATTTAACTATATGGTTTCTTAGAAGTTCGAGTCGCCTGAGTACAAAAAATCAACATTTATCAACATTTATTAAAATTTATTTTGATTTAGATCATTGTCACAAGTCGCTATGGGGCTATAGCGGGTTTGATTTTGTCCACTTACGACGTGCTAATGTATTCCCACGCACTGGGACTGGGACCTATATTAAGACGGTAAATTTTAAAATTTATAAAATAATTATGTTTATTAGAATGTATCGACCAATATTATTATTTTATAGTATTTGGTGGAAACTTGCGAATAATAGTAGATATTATACAAATATTAGGGGAGATGTAGGTAATGGAGATCACTTTAGCGAGAATAAAAAAAATCAAACCTAATAATCAACTATTTATTGCTCTGTGCTAATTATAAACTTTATTTTTGTATCGATCAATTTAGATAAACTTTCTCACTTTTATTTATTAATTTTGGTGTAATAACAAAATACAAAAAAAAAAGTTCGTTCACCACCACCATTGTCAGTATTGAGTGGGCAATGGTGATCAAGACATATCTCAGACATAATTGTGCGCATACTCCCATCCACTACAGTCGGCATGAGTCCAGAGCCCTCAAGAAGTGCACCAGTACCATGGTACTTCATTTTCTTTCATTGTCTCGTCGGAATTCACCACACACGTCGCATCTTCAGCATGCGTCTTCGTCATTTTCTTGACTATGTCTACTAATTCTTGTTCTTGATTTTTTTGTATCTCTTGTCGCTTTCCTTAAATGAATATTGTTTTCATCAATGAGCTTTCCAGTCTTTTCCTGGTGGTCTATAGTCCAATTAGCTTTATTAGTCAGTCTATGAGGAATTTTCAACACCTACAAACACAAAAATAATGTTTTATTGGGGGTAATTAAGGTAATATGGGCAATGGGGTTCACTACGTACGTATTTGAGATCACCCGGCTCCGACTACCTACATGAACAAAGAGACGAAAAAAAAACCTGACAAATACTTATTTAGTAAACATATAAAAATTTAAACGTAGCGGGACTCGAACCCGCGCCTCCTGGAAACCTACCAGGTCGGCCGGTTCAAATTTTATACGTTTTCTAGATAAGTATTTTTCTTTCCTAAGTGTGGATTAACACTTTAAAAATGTTAAAATAACCTGACAAGAAGTTTCAAGTAATAATAACAATATGGCTATATTTATAAATTACATATTACAAATACAGAAATAAATATTTCTTATTTTGTGACTCATTAAGTTCGGAGTTATCACCTCGAAAAATTAGAGGAAAATGGCGCGAACCTTTCACACACCTGGTCGTGTACAGTTTTTATTATTTTGAGGTGATCACCATTGCCATCTGACTCCAATTACCTAGATTTCCCCTATATTTTATATCAAAATATTGTATAGGTAATAAATAGGTATACGAGAAATAAATAAGAATGAATTTAGAATTAATTACTACCTACATTGAACTGAAATATTGTAATAGCAGCTATAAACAATCGTCTCTCCGATTTTTAGCATAAAGCCTAGATAATGAATTAATCAAAAATATTTTTATTATCAGCTACACGCTGTATCCCGCACACAGCAGTATAGGCATAATGAACCTAGTGTTAAGACACCCCGTTCCCTACTTTCCGCCGAGTACTGAGTGATGGACTTAACACACCGCGCTTTGCTTCGACATCAAAGCGAAGAAATGAAAATATAAATTTAAATATTTCATTTTCTCGAGTGGGGGTCGAACCCGCAACCAGTCGCTTTTACAGGCACACTTTGTGCCCCTGCGACACGACCGGCCTCAAAACTTATTGTTACGCGCCACCCGGCTCGTCGGCAACTCTCGGGTAGCGTCGCCGAGCGGTCGGGGAGGGGCTTGGCGGGAAAGGAATGACGCGCGCTTATAATGTCAAATTTGGGCGGGAAAATGGTTTGGTAGGAGCGAGCAGTACAGTGAGTTATAATTAACACTAGAGGGCGCGCGCGGCTTCGCCCGCTTATTAGGAGTGAATTCTAAAAAAACCACCAAACATGTGTTCAATAAAATATTTTTAACAGTATGAATTTTAATTTTTATAAAAATCGGTGGCGATTTAAAGATTTTTCGGTATAAACTTTCAACCCCTTATTTGAACCCTTAGGGGGTGAATTCTAAAAAACCATGAAACACGTGTTCAATGAAATGTTTATAAGAGTCTGAATTTCAAATTTTATAAAAATCGGTGCCGATTTAATTTTTTTTCCATACAAACTTTCAACCCCAATTTCATCCCTTTAGGGTTAAAATTTTTCAAATTCCCTTCTTAGTGGATGTCCAGAATATGAAAATAAACATCTGCCCAAATTTCACGTTTCTACCATCAGCGGTTACGGCTCTGCGTGCGTCTTACCTCAGTCAGTCAGCACAAGTCCTTTTATATATATAGATTATTGTAAGAAATATAGCTATTGGAAGTGAATAAGTGTTTCAATGTCTACTTTTTGCGTTACATTATATTATGAATTATATTATATGATAATCCTATTCAGTACATTTTATATATTTTATAGGATGTATTTTGTATAGAAAAGAATTGTTTCAAGGTACGCGTATCACACGATACCTTTAACGCTGGCGGGAGCAACGTTCGCGGCAGTTGCGAACGGGGCTCAACATTTACGAGAGCAAGACGATATATTTAACTATTTCTTAGGTAATGTTTTAAATTATTATATTTATCTATACTGATATATTAAGCGGAAGCGTTTCTTTGTTTGTTTAAGCGCTAAGATCTCTGGACCTACTTTAACGGTTCGATTTTCTTTTTTTTTTGTTTTGTATGAAAGCTATATTTTTCAGGAGTGCTATGGGCTTAAATATAATAACGAAATAATATTAATGAACGCCATCGAATTAACAATAGTTAAATATATGTCAATATATTCTATGTCAATATATATATATATATATATATATATATATTATTAGTTCTAAAAAAAAAAGTCATAATACGACATTTTGTGACAAAAATAATAATTTGTATTTAATATGATTTACGAGTGAAAATCATTCCATCATCAATTTTAACATTTATGAAGAGAAGCTTTGGCTTTTATAGCATGTTATTTGGACGTATAATTTTCAAGAAAGTGTAAAATTAAAATAATTCAACGCTTTATTTACGGCCGCTGGCTTAGGCTCGAGTCCCGCAGGACAAGAGCACCTCGCTGTTGCCGCCAATGACTCAAGCAGCCACATAGTTTCAAAATCATGAAAATAAATCGTTTATGATTGAATGTATAAAATATATTATGAATCTGTTGGCAAATGCAGCATAATAAAAGTGTTACAGGTGGTATGCGGGCCAAGCCGCGAGTGGGCTAGTTTTTTAAATTCCTCGGTAGTAGACATAGTAAACTTAGTTAATTTATTTTCAGCTTCATGCTGTATCCCTCATGTAGCAGGATAAGCAGAGGGAGCCTAGTGTTAGGACTCTCCGTTCTCAACTATCCGCCGAATTTGGAAATCTTTACGTGTTGAGTGGGGGAACTCAGCACTACGGTTTTTGCCTTGGTACTAGAGCGAACAAACGAAATTATTAATAAGTAATCATTCCTCCGAGTGTGATCCGAACCCACTACCGTCGCGTTAAGTCACAGGCTTGTGCCCCTGCGCCACGACGGTCTCAACCCATATTATTTTTATTATTTCAATTTACCATAATTTTATTACATCAGACACTACTTCTCTACGTCTAAAGTGACTGAAGCATATCACTAGCAAGTTTTAAAATTTCCCCGTAAAAATGGCATCTCATAAAGAAAGATTTTCGATTTAGATTTCAAACTTGTTATATAATTTTATACAGAAATAGATCACATAACAAACATTTATTTAAAATGTATTTATTATTTATACAGGGGGCGTCGCTTGTGGGCCTATACTGGCATATTATTTAAAATCTTATCACGCCTTGTTCCTTGGCGGTCTGGGTCTAGGCATTATAGGAATGATCAAGAAGAACTCTATAGATAACAACTTCCCTCTATTTCCTCAACCTCGAGGACACATGGGTACGATAAGGAGCTGGAGAAACGACTACACACTTGTTGAAGACCCCAGGAATAGGTAGTTCTTATGTTTTTACCCTCTTTACTTTATTCTTCTTTCTTTCTTTCTTTTAAAGTGGTAAGCAGTGGGAACAGCACTATGCTCTCCGAATTCTCCAATTTCTCTATTTTATGCTAAATAGTCGATAGCAACAGTTTCGGAATCTCGGTAACAAAATTATATAAATATATATTTAAATATTGTTCCGGGTGGGAATCAACCTAGAAACATGTTATGGTATTTTACTCTTTATAAGAAGAATTGAAAATAAATAATGCAGAGGCACAAAGTGTTTGTAAACGCGACTGGTGGTGGGTTCGATCCCCACTCGAGGAAATGAAATATGTAGTTAAACTTTATATTTCCATTTCTTCGCTCTGGTGTCGAGGGAAAGCGCGGCGTTGAGTTCCCCCACTTAACACGTAATGCCTCCAGAATTCGAGGAACGGAATCTCTTAACACTAGGTTCTCTCTGTCTACCCTGTTATGCGGCGGTGCGGGATACAGCGTGAAACTGATATTTTTTTATGTTGATTGAATATCTTTTATATCTATATTTTTTCAGCGATGCGGCATGTCTGCGGCGCTAATAAGAAATAACAAGACTGCCCAAAGTTTGTAACAATATTAGTTTTCTTAAAAGATTACCAATTAGTTATGTACTGTTTGTATTAAATGCATGATTTATAATTTAAATATATAATTTTAATTTTACAAAATTGTTCATAAACCTATTTACAATTCAACGACTCTACTATTTAAGGATTTCAGTTCAAATACTTTGTAAGTTTTTAAACTAACGAGTTGCTGTATATAAGGGTTATTCTATTATTATTTTATAGATGAATTGACTTGATCGTGTTAGTATGAGGCCCTCTACGCCCTGTCTGAATTAATGGAAAATGTGCTACATGAATGCAAACATCCATATATATATATATATATATATATATATATATATATATATATATATATATATATATATATATATATATATATATATATATATATATATATGGATGTTCCCATTCATGTAAACATCATATTTTTTTAATATATATATATATATATATTAAAAAAATATTATAAAATATTAAATATCGAGGCCAGTCGTGGTGAAGGAGGGAAACTTGTAAATAATCTATTTTATATTATAATATATTCAATTTTTTTACTCTTCTAAATTATATGTTTGTTGTTCAATTGCTATTACATTATACAATGTAATAAAAAAAGTCAAGTCCGAGTCGAAGTGTTACTTCGTCCTGATGAAAATCGTTGTCGATCATCGTCAAATGGTAATCGTCGCAAGTTCTATCTTCATTTCATATGTGCTTAGATAAACGTAATAAAATAATAATTATTTGTTTGATTAATATTGCTTCATCGGTACAATAAAATATTTCATTTTTATTTCGTAGGCTTTCGAAACTCGAGACAAAAAACGGAAGCTTTAACTTTGTTGTCTGTCTGCCTGTCTGTAAAGTCTATATCTCAAGTAGTATGAGGATATCGAGCTGAAATGAATATCAAATATGATCCTTTGGAGCACAAAAAATTAAGCCTAAAATATATTCTAAATAAAGTATCGTTTTTGTCGCATTTTATATGAAATTCGCCGCCTAATAAAAACCTATAGAATATTTAGTGTGGACCTACAATTATGAAGTTTTGATTTGTTTTAAAATAAAACAAAATTTATAGATTTTTTTCTTATTTATGACAGGAACAAAAAGAAAAATAATATGTTTTATGTACCGTCCATAGTTTTAGGCTTAAAACCCTCATGAATAAATCGTAATTAAACCGTGTGGAAATCTCTTCACACGGCTTCAACTCAAGCTGGTTTGTTTTTAACAATAATTCTACTATAAATCTACTTTTTTTCAATTTAATCTGGGCTAACTAAAAAAGTAAAAAGAAGGTAATAAAAAAGATGTCATACATTTTTAAATATTTTATTGCACTGATATTGATAATTATTAATCATGAAACATTAAGCAATTCATTAATTATTCTTACTACACTTATACTACAGTTGGGCGCTACTATAATAAATTTCACAATGTTCCAGTGCGTACGAATAATCTTATTTTAGCCTCGTTAAGTAATATAATATAAAAAATAAAACAGCTTCACGTTGTATCCCGCACAGCGCAGGGTAGGCAGAGGGAAGAAACTGTTAAGACACTCCGTTCCCCACTTTCTGCCGAATTCTGGAGGCATTGCGTTGAGTTCTGCCACTCAACAGTGAAGAAATGGAAATATAAATGTAAGTAAATATTTCATCTCCTCGAGTGAGGATCGAACCCACAACCAGTCGGTTTTGCAGTCACACTCTGTGCCTCTGCGCCACGACTGGCCTCAATATAATATAAAATTATTAATTTTGTACTGAAACATTTTAAATTACATTTACAAGAAAAGAGTTTCTTAGAAAAGAACGGCTTGTTGCCGTTGTATTTAATGTTGTTAACTAAAGTAAGATTTCTTGGTATCCTTTTTGGCTCACTGGCTAGTGATTCTTATAGTATTTCTTTTTTTATACATATTTTGTCAAACTAGAGGAACTGCCAGTCTTATCTGAAAAACTCTTCTCATATTATTTTCACTTGTAAACGCCCGCTTGATCGGTGATATCTATTCTTGGCACTCACTTTATAATACCTTACTTATACTTAATTTTTAATAGTTGCCATTTTTCCGTATGTGATGTTATCGTGGTTCCGTCTAGAATATAAAAAAAATATATTAAACATCACTATATTTATATATTAATAAAAATAGTTACGACTTTTATGTAAATATGTCTTAATAATTTTTTTTAAATTTCCAGTTAATATGTATTCAACATATTAAATGGAAATTTTAGGATATTTAAAAAATAACTTACTCATTCAAAGCGATAAAGACTCGGCCAAAGCACTCGAGGATTGTAATTTGTGTTCTTTTTGAATCTTGCGTTTTTTATTTTTGTTGCTGTCATCGTTTTCTATATTTTCAGCATTGATACGTTGTTCTAGAGTCTCGACTGAGAAAACAAGAATCATCCATAAAGGAAACATAATAGGTATGTATATCGTACGCCTTAATTAAATCAGCTTCACGCTGTATCCCGCACACAGCAGGATAGGCAGAGGGAACCTAGTGCTTAGATACACCGTGCCCCACTTTCCACCGAATTCTGAAAACATTCCGTACTGAGTGGCGGAACTCAACGCCAAATCAAAGCGAGGAAATGGAAGTATACATTTAAATAAATATTTCATTTCCTCGGGCGGGGATCATACCCACAACCAGTCGCGTTTACACTCAGCCACGACTGGCCTGAATTACACAATTCATTTATTATATTTTTATTTTGTTACTAAAATAAGTTAATATAAAATACTAATATAAGGAATCTTACTCTGTTCCATCAGTTTCGCATTAATATATTTCATATCGGAAACCACGTTGGATGTGTGCACGGCACCTTGTAGTTGCTTAATGACAGTTGCTAATATATCAGCGTGGCTGAGCTGTAGGAGAAAAGTAAAATATCAAAATTAAATTAAATCAGCTTCACGCTGTATCCCGCACACAGTAGGATAGGCAGAGGGAACCTAGTGTTGAGACACTCAATTCCCCACTTTCCGCCGAAGTTTGGAGGCATTATCTCCTTGAGTGGGAATCGAACCCACAACCAGTCGCGTTTTCAGTCACACTTTGTGCCCTTGCGCCACGACCGCCCTCTATCTATTTATTGCTTTTACTTTGATACATTTGTATTCAAAACTTACTGTAGGATCACAGCCAGCAGCTTCGGCCAAAGTTGCCATTGCATCAGATGTCTCTTGACGCCTTTGCCTCTCGTAGAGGGCGTTACGGGCACGCCGTTCGTCCTAAATTTGTGAAAATATGTTTTATTAAATAAATACTTAAGGCCAATCGTGGCGCATCGGCACAAAATGTGACTGTAAGCCGACTGATTGTGGGTTCGATCCCCACTGGAGGTAATGAGCGGGATGAAGTCTTAAGCATATCAAACTAAGACAATCAAATAACTAAACTTACAAGAGATAGAGGCATTCTGTTCTTTCCAGAAGGTCGACCGCGACGTCGCAAATCATTTTTGTTAGACTTTTCAGCCTGTTAATGTAAAATAAGATCTAAATAAATATCTAAGGAAATAAAAATGTATAAAGTTTCACTATTAGTTAGTAAAAAATGTATATATCTAAAACAATAACTAAAATAATATTTCCGAAATGAGGCAAAAGCAAAGGGCGGCGTTGAGTTCCGCCACTCAACACGCAATGCATCCAGAATTCGGCGAAAAGTGGGGAACTAAGTGTCTTAACACTAGGTATACAGCGGGATACAGCGTGACGCAAAATGATTTTGATGTCAGAAATTATAATAATAAGTAAATTTAAATGAGTAGACAGTAACTTTACCATCGAACACCACTGTTTAATACATTCACTCAATCACTAGATGCGTCTAAAACTTATGTTCACTAACTGCTTAGAAAAACTAAAATAAACTAAAGTTGAATATTGTACTTATTTATATAATTGCAAGGTACAGGTAAGTCCCCACTCCAGGTCCTGTTATAAAACAAATGAATAAAAAAAAAGAATAATCCTCTTTTTTAAGCTCTTTTTATTTATCTAGTCACAGCTTATTCCTTTTGCTAAATACTTAAAACAAAAGGCTTTTACTTTCAATAGTTTCTTATCAGTGTGAGTTACAACTGCATATTATTATTATTACTATTATACTATTGTAGACAAATCGTTAGTGTTTTTTTTATTTTAACTTTAAATTTTTTATGAATCGAATACGACTAGAAAGATACCTGTTAGTTTTGTTCGAGTTGCGGTAACTATATTTTAAATATTTGAAATATATCTAATTTGAATGGCGGGGCGCCTTTGAACTTCGACTTAGAATGTCTCCTGACGACATAAACCGTATAATCCTATAAAAGTTGAGCCATAACCAATGCGTATTTGATTTTCTACTCGATATCTTGGTACATAAAAAAATATAAAATAATATTATATAAAAAATATAAAACAATATTATATTTTTATACGTTTTCTAAATAAGTATTTTTCTTTCCTAAGTGTGGAATAACACTTTAAAAATGTTTAAAAAATATTTAAAAAATAGTATTCTCTCTTGCCCAACGATAATTCTCTTAGTAATTATCTTTGGGTAGCGGAAATTTGTAAAAATCTCCCTACAGAGATACTAACAATATAAATAAGTTGTAACAAGCGTATAAAAATTTCGACGCAGCTTGGCGAGAACGCATGGCCAGAGCGCCTGGTCGGTTTCCAGGAGGCGCGGGTTCGAATCCCGGTGCGTTCAAATTTTTATACGTTTTCTAAATAAGTATAATATTATATGGGTTTAATATTTTGTATATAATCATGAGCTTTTTCTGAATTTCGTCTGAATTTGAGAGATATTGATGGTTATCAAGATAGCGCTTAAGTAGCAGATAAACAAAAAATTTTTTTATACCTAATAATATCGAGAAAGTTCAAAGAAACGTATGGTTCACGTGTCTGTAGTGTGTAATGCTACCAATATTCTAGTGGTAGAGTCACGTCGCCAGCAATGGCAACACGCATGGGCAGACTCGACCGGATCATTACCACCCCCGGCATTTAAATCTGGCGTTAAGCCACTACGGCTTTATGCCACTACGTTGCCACTACGTTTTGTTTTTATGCTGGGCTCCGGCGCCCAACCCATCTTACAGGCAGGCAACGCACCTGCAGCTCCTCTGGTGTTGCACGGGGTCGTGGGCGGCGGTAACCGCTTACCATCAGGTGACCCGAACGCTTGTTTGCCTTGTTTTTTCCATAAAAAAAACTATTGCGTTTACAGTTCAATAGATCTCGGATAAAGAAATAAAGGATGAAAAAAAATGCTAATAAACAAGTATTTCTAATTTACTTTTGGTTTATTGAATTCATATGTTTCGGCTCTCTTTCATTGCGGATTCTATTGTTATTATTATTAAAACAATAGAGATAGCACTTCTTCTTAGTAAAAGTAAGCCTAGTTTTAGGACTACCTGCTTTTTGTTTATTACTGAGTCTAATAAATTTTATATTTTACATACAAGACAAAAGAACAACTTTCAATTCTTATGGCAAGTGAAGCAGCTTGTTGAATGGAAACCCGATTATTTCTCCAATATATTTTACCGCTATAGCAACGGCAATAAAAAATATTTATGCTTGTACTTAGTCAAATAGCTTAGGATAGTATTTTCATAGCTCCCCGCGCCCTCCGAGCTCCTCACCAACCCTTGACTTTCAATGATCAAAAAATAACATAATTTCATGAACTTATTACTGCTTAGAATATTTTTTTGACTTCTCGCAGTATCCCGCACGTAGCAGGGTAGGCAGAGGGAACCTGGGAACCTAAAAAATAATAACAAATAACTACTGTTAAGACATTTCCAGTCCTCGCAAGAGGTAAGAGGTACTTACAATGTTATTCTCATTTGTAATACAATTGCTGAAGTTGATTTATGATTGGTGATAACGATTATTATACTTATTTAGATAAGAGCACCGACAAAGAAGGTATTTTTTATTAAAAGAGGATCGATTTTTTAACATCTATGTAAGCTCAATGGTACAAAATATTCTTCAAGTATTATATTGTAAACTTTGTTATAAACTTATATGCATCAATTTCACGCTGTATCCCACAGTTAAGATATTCCGTTTCAAAGAATGAAGAAATGAAAATGTTAAATATTTCATTTCGAACCCGCAACCTGCCGCATTTACAATCGCACGCACATTATTTATGGGATTATGATACTCCTTACAAAAAGTTAGAATAATTGAAAAGTAAGTGTGTTATTTTCCTTTTTTTTTGTATCCCACACACAGCAGGGTAGGCAGAGAGACCCTAGTGTTAAGACACTTCGTTATCCATTTTCCGCCGAATTCTGGAGGCACTGCGTGTTGAGTGGCGAGACTCAACGCCAGAGCGAAGAAATTAAAATATAAATTGAAATAATTATTTCATTTCCTCGAATGAGGATCGTATGCACAATCATTTACAGACATGTGGCCCTGCGCTTCTGGCCTCTTAAAAAAATTCTACTCTTAACTATAAATAAACTGATTTTAAGACTACTTAGACATTTCAATAGACAATGTTATCTTAATAGTATCTACTGACAAGAGATTTCTTTGTTCTATAAAAGCTTTATGAACTATTTATATTACATAAGCCTTTTGCATAATAAAGTTATTGAAAATTTACGATTATCCTTATTTGTTTCAAATAAGAAAAATATTTAGTTAAAGCGGATATATTTTTTATTATAAATCAATATCATTATACTAAAAAGCAGAAAAGACTTTTTGAAAATATCTTGACAAGCTATGTGAAATGTTTAAAATACATATAATGATTTCGCTGAGTGGGGATCGAACAACTTGAACTCTATCAAGGTTTCAATTTTTAAATTATAATTAACATTTCATAAAATTATATTTATTCATAATTTAAGGTAAATTACAGTTTTATAAATCAGCTTCACGCTGTATCCCGCACACAGCAGGGTAGGGGCAGAGGGAACCTAGTGTTAAGACACTCCGTTCCCCACTTTCTGCCGAATTCTGGAGGCATTGCGTGTTGAGTGGCAGAACTCAACGCCGCGATTAGCCTCGACACTATAGCGAAGGAATGGAAATATAAATTTAAGTAAATATTTCATCTCCTCGAGTGGGGATCGAACCCACAACCAGTCGGTTTTACAGTCACACTTCGTGCCACTGCGCCACGACTTGCCTCAGTACAGCTTTAAAAGATCTATTATTGTGCGTGTTGCAGCCTTCAAGGGTGGAAAAATAATTATTAGATACAAAAAACTCGACACCATAAAATTAATAATAAAAAAAAGCCCAATACTTAATTAGGAGTAATAGTAGGGACCCACTCGTTAGAGCTCCTTGTGAAGATTTAATTAAACGAAGAATTATAGGTCCCGACTGTTAATCCTAATAAACTATTGGGATTGTTTTTTTTTATTTTATGGAGTCGGATTTTTTGTTATTAATATTTTTTTTAAGATATTGATAATATCATAACATCACTTACCAAAGAACACTTGGGCTGCTAAAGCAAATCTAACGATACCTCAATTATGTAAATCCGTTCTGAGGTTCTGGAGATATGATGTAATAAATTTAGACAAGCGCCAGTCGGGCTCGCCTACTGACTGTTCCGTACAAAAATTGGAGGTCTTGAGCTTTTTCTGAAATTCAGGCTTAGCTTAGCCAGAGCCCTTTCATCTGATACCTCACTTCAACTAGCGGATTTAATACCGAATTTTGCCCTCCTTTTAAGGCTATTATTTTATAGAATTTAGCCTGTAGATACTAGCTGCTAAATTTAAAAATTCTAGGTTAACCGAAAGTACCCTATTAATTTTGATTCCCTTTATAGTGTCGAAATATGCATATGCTATATAAGTCTATTGTTTTTTTATGATTTAATAACAAATGTATAGTTTTTAGACTTTTTTCTAAACTAGCACTATTTGTGGATGCTAACTGCCACATTTTATGATATATGCTAACCGGAAGTACCCAATTAATTTAGATTCCCGTTATAGTGTCAAAATACGCGTTTTATGCGGCCATATCTTTTATAAGTAAATTATAAAAGATCCGAGAATATATAAGTAAATTATAAAAGGCCGTAGATCTAGGTATATATATGATTTGAATTTCAATTCAATATCTCCAAGCATTCCTGAGATAAAAGCTCAAGACATACAGACAGACAGATGAACAACAAAGTAATCTTATAAGGGTTCCATATTTCCTTAAACGGAACCCTAACACATATTATATACATACTCGTACATACGAGTATAAGATACGCGCGAAAAATATAATCTAGTGGGGTAAATAAATAACTAATACAGAATGTGAAAAATGTTTTATCAAGTTAAATCTGTTAGTTTTTCATTCTTTTATTCTGTGCCTTTATTTCATACAATCTATTCTAAATATGATAAAAATCGATGCTGTGTATTTACTCTCTATCAGTCCACATAGAAGACATGTAAAAATGTTGTTTTCTTTCATCGGATGTTGACTCGTTACGAGAGGATGTAGCTACTGAGTCCAAGTGAAAGGATTTTATTTTAAATATACGAATGTGAGTCGTGGCGCAGCGGCACGAAGTGTGACTGTAAAACCGACTGGTTGTGGGTTCGATTCCCACTCGAGGAGATGAAATATTTACTTAAATTTATATTTCCATTTCTTCGCTCTGGTATCGAGGCTAAGTGCGGCGTTGAGTTCTGCCACTCAACACGCAATGCCTCCAGAATTTGGCAGAAAGTGGAGAACGGAGTGTCTTAATACTAGGTTCCCTCTGCCTACCCTGCTGTGTGCGGGATACAGCGTGAAGCTGAGGTCGAAAACTAAATTGAGGGAATAAAAAAAAGTAAGATTTTCTTCATGTACAAAAGCTAAAAGAGTAATTCTAAAATAACCCTAAAAATACTGGTAGGTTTAATAACCATATAACCATAATATTTATTTTTTTATTATTTTTATCGCCACACTGTATCCCGTACATAGTAGGGTAGGCAGAGAAAATCTAGGAATTTAGTGTTAAAACATTCCATTCCCCATAAAGCCACTTTTAGTCTCTACTTTTCGCCGAATTCTTGAGGCATTGCCAGTTGAGTGGCGGAACTCAACGCCGCACTTTTTCTGGTTATCAGAATTCTATATTGAATTGAAATATATTATTGTCGCTAAGAAGGTATAACTTGCGGCTGTCATATTTTGAAGCAGCGTTCGTTGCCTACAATATTTCCCGGTGTATCACTAACAAGCACTCCGTATGATTTTCCTCGTTTTTCTATCGATATCATCTTTTCTTTTATATTGTTAGGACAACATTTTAGGTAGTTCTTCAAAATTTTCAGACCGACAAAAGTTTCAATATTTTTGTTTACAATTTTTACGAATGAAACGTCGAAATCTATATTCGACTATATATAGCAATAAATATAATTCAAGATATTTAATATGTTTCACTCACTCCGCCTCCCAATTTCCGACGAACTTTCGAGGCATTGCGTGGTGAGTGACGGAACTCAACGCCGTGCTTTGCCTTGTTACCAGAGCGAAGATACAAAAATATTCATAAATACTAATTCATTTCCCCGAGTGGGAATCGAACCATCAACCGTCGCGATTACAGTCACGGGATGCGTGCCACTGCGCCACGACGGCTTTAAAATTAATTATATAATAGACCATTACTTCACTGTCCATTTACTGCAAAAATTACGTGAATATATAATAGTATCTAACAGATGAACTTGAATATAAGATATGTCAAATTAAAGCGTTTTTAGTCTCAGTTGCACAGGTGGTTCAATATGGATTGAACCCACTTGTGGCGCAGGGGCACAAAGTGTGTCTAAAATCAACTGGTTGTGGGTTCGAATCCCACTCGAGTAAATTGAAATATTTATTTAAAAAAATAAATATTTTAATTTCTTCGTTCTGGCGTCGAGGCTCAGCGCGGCGTTAAGTTCCGCCACTCAACATGCAATACCTATAGAATCCGGCGGAAAGTGGAGAATGGGGTGTATTAACCCTAAGTTCCCTCTGCCTACCTCGCTGTGTGCGGGATACAGCGTGAAGCTGATTTAATTTGAATATGCATTATTTAGCAGGGTTTCTTATATTTTGTATTTCTGCTAAAAATATATTTCATTACAAAAGCATATTTGGTGAAACACGTTAAAATAGATAGGAAGCCAGATAAAATGAAATATTGTCAGCTAAATTATGCGATGTATTAACGCTCATAGCGGGTTTCGGTGGCCAACTGATTTTCATTACCCATTATTTCCAGGATAATATCGTTACTTCTGGATTTTGTTCAACGTGATTGATTGCATATTATGGAACGCGTATATTGTTTGTGCTCTCGACAACGTATGTACATATATACTTCATTGGAATGTGTATTATTTCAGACTAGCGGCCTGCTCGCGGCTTTGCCCGCTTGAATTACATGATTATTCATTTAAGAAATATAGATATTACAAACAGCCTTAATTATTAATTAATTGATTTGGATAGGTACTCACGATATTATTTGTAAAATAACTTATATTAGCTCCTGTACAGTTTTTAAATTAGTAACATTATTAGTTAAATATATAATTGGTATACAGAATATACATAGAAAGCACGTTTTTAGGCATTTTTATATAATCTATAAAATAATCAACATTTTCGGGCAAGTTCAAGTCGTACTCATGCCCCGAGAGTTTTCGTACCAGTTTCATGAACGGAGATACACCAAAAGAATAACTAATTAAGTTGTCATTTTGTATCAATTTAAGTACAGATTAAAATTTGTACTTAATGGTTTTTTCTGTGACACAAATACAAAAAAGTAGTCAATTTTTGAAGAATAATTTTGGAATTTTCCTTTATACGTGCCGTAAGTTTTAACTTCTTAACAAATTTCGAAATTGTATATCAACGGGAAGTACCCTATAGTTATGATAGAAAATGCGACAAAAAACAAACCATAAACTCTCATATTTCATCGTCATTTGATTGCGATGATTTAGAAGATAGATTTTCGTGCTCTAAGGGAATATAGACTTGAATATTGAGGTATCTAACCTTTAACCGATCTTGTACAAAATAGTCTTGACAGACGGACAAACGGACAAACAACAAAGTTATTTTATAAGAATTTTGAGGTATGTACCCTAAAATACCCTACGCACATACATACATGCAACATACAGGTGCAATAGTGCAATGTCGGTACGTGTCGCTTGTAAGTTATGAAATAATACTGCGGGATATTTTTATAAACAGTGTCAGAGCATTTTTTCTTGAGACACAATTTTTTAGAGGTTGCTACCAAAAGTGATTTTTTATACGTTTCTTAAAAAAATATTAATAACATAAACGAACGAACGGACTGAAGAACCTATTCAAAATATTTCTTTGAATATTAAGTCATTCTTTATCACTGTGTTAAATAATTAAGAATTAAGCTAGACTGTTACGAAGGTAATCTTCATCAACAATTCAATTTAGTTTACTTTGTAGTTAGTACTATGAACAATTGTACTTTAAAAACGTAACGTATCATGTGTAGTCAATAGATATCATTGCGTATGTTTCTTTTTTTTTTTCAAATATAAATATCTTTAAAACTTTAAGTACATTATTTTTTGATAGAGTGTATGGCAGTTCTCCAAAACGCTCAAATTTTAATTTCCTTGTGATTACTCATTAATAGTAAATAATTTTAATAAGATGAATATCGTATTAAATACTTAACTAAATAATAAACAAGGCGTCTAGACAAGTTTGATGATTTAGTATATACAAAAAAATATTTTAAGAAAAAACCTTCAAAAAATTGAATATTTTACGTGGAGATTTGGTGTGTTCTTAGCTTATTTCTTTTCAAAAATATTCGTGAATAAACTATATTAATTTTATTTGCTATTTTTAATGAAATAAGTACATACTTAAAGTTTTTAATAATAAAACGTGCTTATAATTTAGGTGTAGCTACACAAAAATCGATCGCAAAAAAAGTTCATAAAAATAGCGTCATTGATCGAGCGA
>JAATLQ010036137.1:0-35320 GCA_013421005.1 Heliconius erato x Heliconius himera | reverse complement strand
TCATTAAAATGTGTTTTATTTATAAATAATAAACATTAATGCTTAAACAACTCAGTAATCACATATTTTATAGAAGTTGATATTCAAGAAATTGTGCTGCGAACTTAACCTCACTTTTATCAAATCTCTAATAACTCAGCTCTCAGATTGCCAAAATTTATATAGTTTTCAGGGAGGGAATGATGTACCTAAATCTATTAAATCATACCATTTTCATATCTTTACATTCTGGGCCCAAAAATGTATGGAATAGTTTCAGTCTCCTTTGTTAAGAAGTTAATATTTACGGCACGTATAAAGGAAAATTCCAAAATTATTTTACAAAAATTGAATACTTATTGTATTTGTGTTACAGAAAAAAACCATTAGGTACAAATTTTTATCTGTACTTAATTTGATACATAATGCCAACTTTATTAGTTATTCTTTTGGTGTATCTCCTTTCATGAAACTGGTACGAAACTCTCGGGGCATGAGTACGATTTGAACTTGACCGAAAATGTTGATTATTTTATAGATTATATAAAAATGCCTAAAAACGTGCTTTCTATGTATATTCTGTATACCAATTATAAATTTTACTAATACTATATGTTACTAATTTAAAAACTGTACAGGAGCTAGATAAGTTATTTTACAAATAATATCGTGAGTACTTATCCAAATCAATTAATTAATAGTTAAAGCTGTTTGTAATATCTATATTTCTTAAATGAATAATCATGTAATTCAAGCGGGCAAAGCCGCGAGCAGGCCGCTAGGTATAAATAAATGCTTTGGTTGTGGGTTCGATAGTTACTTGGGGGATTATATTATTTCCATTTCCCTGTTCATGTTCATGTTCAATACAAAGGGTAACACAAAATATATATTTTTTTTATCTGTGTGGATCGCAAAGTGATTTAAAACTGTTTTTAAAAACGTTAATAAGAATAAATAAACAATTGACACTCTCGTGAGTTATTACTTACAGGTATATAATTAACTTCTCTTAATTTCCTTATTTATAAATTATCATTTAATTATATATTGAATTCCACGTGTCTTTCGCATGTAATATGGTAAAGAACCAATTAGTAAACAATAAAAACCACCTTCTCGCATTTTTCTTAGTTTCACGTTATAATCAGCATATATATAGTTATAGAAGAGTCTGCAGAAGGAGAGGGAGCCCTAGGAGTAAAGAACTTTTACTCATTTTTCAATAATTAAAAAAAATGATCTTAGAAAACAAATTTGCATATTTTAAGATAACTTTAAATATGACTCAGCGGGCTCAAAGTGCTACACGAGTAAATTTCTATCAATCTCTTTCGAAATCTATGTTAAATTTCTTTCCTGAAATTGATTCGCATACTTTTATGTTCGGATCTTCTGCTGACAACTAAAACAGATCCCTATCGCTGGGTGAGTCTGACCATTGGCTAGGAAATCTGTGTCGGTATAATCTCCTCACAACTCCAGCCTTATCAGCGGGGGTCGCGCACTGACATGGATATGGTATGGAATATTTTATTCCATTTTTGTACCAGCACTGCATTGTGTACAAACGTACAGTTATTAAATAATAAGAAATAGATATATAATATTTCCATAAATCATATTTTATAAATGTAGAACATTTACTATGTTGGCAGTTGATATTTATTTGTCTATGATTTACTTAGTATAAAAAGTGTTGTTTAAGTAAGATAGCTCTTCACTTCGTAACAAGCTGACATTGTACAAAAATCGCATTCGTCACATTATGACCTACGCTTGTGTCGTTTTCGCACACACCAAAATAAACCTGCTTCAGAGGGTCCAAAACAAATACCTCCGTATGGCATCTGGATGCCCATGGTACGTACCCAACGTGGACCTACACAAAATTTTTTATTCATCATCTATTCTTATAATAAAACGGAACCGAAATAAAATATTTCAAATGATGGCAAACCTCTGCTTGCCGCAGTTATTTTCTAAGCAACCACATGTTATAGTGTTCAGAAAAAATTACCTTTAATTTAATACTTTTCTTCACTTAATGTTGATATTTTTTTTTGTGAATTATCAAAAAAAATTATCAACATTAAGTGATCTGTTTAAACCAGGCAACCCTGGAGTTGCGGCAAACTGAGAGGTGGCAATCATTGTTTTTCCATAAAAAATATTAGTGCAATTTTTCGACAAAAACGCATTACCATAAATTGAATTAAAGGCAGGCAAGGCAAAGGATTGCGGCAGGATTCTTCTAGGCAACCCTAGTGTAATCTATTCAACTATCATGTATCATTCTTAAAAATAAGTATCATTAAAAAACCCTGCAGATTTATGCACTGGGATCATAGGGCATAAGACATTATATGTTTTTGAGGTCTGCATAAATGCATTTCCTAGCGGACCAAAAAAATTGTAATCCTGTGATTAGATGAGATTTTATGAGTGAAAATTGATGTAATTTAAAGCTATCGTATAAAATGTTTTTAACTCTTGTCAATGTGAAAAACCCAAGAAAAATTAAATTAATTTCTTTTTTAACTGTATTATTAGGCTTTTATAGAGTAGTTAAAACTTTTTTTCTTTTAAAGTGGTGCTGCCAAAACACTCTATATAAAAAGTCGTTTACCTTGTTTCGGCAGAGTCAAAAAGTATATATATTATAATATATATAAATAAATTGAAGAGCCTAACAGGTGCAAGAAAATCTGTTAAGGTAAAATCGAGAAAGCTTAGATTTTTTTATTAAATTGCATTTTCTTGATATAGAAAATTCTCGGATCTTTTCTGGGATAGATCTGAAATATAGATATGTATATGGTTCATTCCACGCGAAGCTGACAGGTATAAAAAGTTGAAGTCTCCGATTCTGATTATTTTTTAATGTCAGACCTACATATATAGGTCCTCAACACAATAATTTTATACTAAGTGATTGGTGGACATGCGCTCTTTCACATCTTATTATCCAGTATTAATAAATGACATAGAAATAATTAAAGAAGTGAGTAGATTCCTCATTAAACAAGAGAAAAAAGTAGGTGACACGAATATATTTTTTTTACCTGTCTGTATAGGTCTTGATACAACCATGCAAATGACTTATTATAAGCTGATTTTGAAAATGTTTATAAATATGCAAGAAAGATAAAAATACATGTCTTCAATAAACAACTTTTATTTATTTTCATTATCTTTTACCTCTTTAAACATTTCTTCAATCTCCCATTTACTCTTATTTTTTGTTTCAGGCAAATATCTATACAAATACAATGTACACAGACTACATATGATACCATACATACAAAATGATCCATGGATACCTATAGTATCGAAAATCTTAAGAGTTAACTTGGATAAACTGCCTTGGATTATGGTAACTGTTATAAATAATATAATATAGCTTATCGTTTGATATTTTGATGAAATAAGTTCACCCGATATAGTACCCGATAAAATCATTGGTCCGCTACTAATTGACATATTATAAACAAAAAGAAAGCAGATTACTAAATAATTATTGTGATTAAAAACATTTAAGTTACACAAAAATAAATAAGTCGATATTAAAAACAGAAATAATATAGCTATAACTGATGTAATCATATACAGGCTGCGTCGTTTCAACACATTTGTCAAATAAGATCCTAAATACATGCTTAGAACTGAAAAACCATTCAAAATCAACATGGCTGTGTACGCTACTCTTTCGGATGCAGTTTTTTTGAATATATCAAGAATATATAAGCTATACATCATTTTCCCGGAAAACTGATATTGCAATACAGCAACTATTGACAATATCATCGCATCGGCATGAGAAAAAAGGTAAACAAAGAAATACTGTTTCTAAAACTGCTTCTTTTTAAATAGGAGTATAAAAAATCTATATACAAGTACAAAAAAAATCTGAAAACAACTTTACACTTAACAAAAAAAGAAACTTAATAAAAACAACAAAAGTAACAACGGAATCACAACACTGTTGTACTGCCTTATGAACAGGTTGATCGATAGTAAAAAATGGGATATAATCTGACTGATGACAAAATATCACATTTAAATGTAAAATGTCCGCGGTACCTGTGCTCTATTATTTTAGTATAGTAGTTTATTTTTTTAAGTTTGAGAACAAGTTAGCTTTTGGGTTTTAGATAAAATAAAAAATGTCATGTATTAAATAAAGCATTATTATTAAAAATTAAGAAAATAATTCATCGTATTTATTATACCATAAAATGGGGAGAATAGAAACATTTTTAGATTTGAAATTTGATTTTTACAATGTTCCTGACTTTAAATATGAAAACAATCTTTATTTTTGATTATTATATTAGTTTCTTTTCACTTTGAATTTGAAAATATAATTATAAAAATTATTTCATCATTAATGATTTCATCATTACATTAATGTAATCGATAAATTTAATTGATAATTATTATTAATTAACAAGTTCTATCATCTTCTTTGTTCTATTATCTGCGACATCTTTCAATAATATTATTTGCATACATACATGTCAACCTAATGCTATACCAAATTACTAACTAAGTCTGTTTGTTTTACTTGGCACTGACTTCAAAATTATAAAATGTTTTTTTAATTATTTTTGTTTAACAAAATAAAAGTACAGTTTACTTTATGTGAAATTATTTTTTACTTTTTAGTTCGTTTTTTGAAGTCGGTTTTTTTTTTGTTAAAAATTAATCTAGATATATTGCCCCAGCAATACGTGTAGAAAAAAGCGCTAGCCTTAAATATCAATAAGGTTTCTGATAGGGAAGAATTAAGATTAATAATTCTTATTGACATGATATAGCAAATCTGTTACGTACTGACCGGAAGGTAAGAGAATATTCACTTTTATTTTATCAAGTTCTTTTAGCTGATTTTGCTAATAAAAGAATATTGCACCTGTTTGAAATATTAAAAATAAATTGAATTTTTATGATAATTTTATATCACAATGAATGCAGCAATGGACATTATATTAGAAAATGAAATAAAATCCTGAAAGTTGTAATTGATATAGCTGAGAGTGGTGTCAAACTGTTTGAAGACTTTAAAAAGCTTCTGACAAATGATGAAGAACAGAAACAGTCGCTTCTATAAGTAGTTGAAGTTAATAAAAAGCCAGTTCCTATCAAAATGACAAAACGAGCACTTGTTGAAAGTCGCAATCGTCAACATGAAAGAACCATCAACATAAATTAAATTATATTTTGTGTAAAAAGATTAAGAAAAGCAGTATTTGGTGTAACACTCACCGCCTCTCTTAATTTTTTTCTATTATTTCTAAATATTAAATACTATAAAATAAAATAATTTAAGCTTATTCTCTGTTAGTTGTAGTTTAATTAAATTAATGCTCGAAATGCCATATTCTTCAAAAATTAATCTTCACACTATATATCCTTGAGCACTTTTTTTAAAATTATATAGTGTCTTTAATTTTTGCCAGTACACTTATTTTATAGTAAGTAAACAATTACCCTACTGGACTGGAAAGTTGACATAATATACAGGTGTCGATGGGCGATTGCAGGAGAGTACTTAGAGAAAAAATTCTCGCTATTCCTACGCAACTTAAACAAAATAGATTTTTCATGTTACATTTGATAGTCCAAGCAAGCAATGATGACTCATTTTTTATAGTAGAACTTACCCTTCTAACATTTCTGCTGCTAATATGAAATATGTTGAAGAAGCAAGACACAAACAGCCAAAAACAAAAACACAATTGATAGACGCTATTATTTGTGGAATTTTTCTACCAACGCGTTCAGTGAAGTACGGTACCGCCACCCATGGTATTCCACAACAAAAAGGGATGGCATCTGAAAATATGTACATATATATAACAGCTTCACGCCTTTCCAGCATAACAGTTAAAGAAAACCTAGTATTAAGACACTACGTTTCTAGTAAGGCAAATATAAAGTGTTCAAATCATATCAGCCTTTCCCCCAAGGATCTCCACGGCGATTGATCCTGAGCTGCCTGAATCCAGCGACTTGATCAGGTCCACGTTTCACCTGGTTAAGACCAGCCCACCGAGTATCTTTTGATTCATCCGCCATTCGAAAATGTTTCGGCCTTGGCCTCGGCCATTGGTTCTCCTCGCAATGCCTCCCACCCACTGCTATTTTATGACATTTAATTTCCTCGAATGGGAATTAAACCCATAACCTGTCAGATTTACAGTCGCACGCTTGTGCCCTTGCTCTACGACTAGCCTTTAGTATTTTTTGATACTTAAAAAATGTCAGTCTGGTAAGAGGAAGTTGGCATTTGCCAACTTATGAACTGACACTTAATATTTTTTCATTCACCCACCACCACCATCCATCCGGGTTTCGAAATATTCTGGCTTAAGTGGCGGTAATCAACACCATCGAGTGAGGCTATGGCCGTCGTGGCGGAGGGGTACAAGAGTGTGACTGTAACACGACGGTTGTGGGTTCGATCCACACTCGGGGGAATAAATTATTATGAAATATTTTCATTTCTTCGCTCTAGTACCAAGGCAAATGCCCGGCATTGAGTTCCGTCACTCAACACTATGCCCCGAAAAAGTCTTCAGAAAGCGATCTAACAACCATTGCATTTGTTTACATGTTTTTGTTAAACATTGTCACACTGCTTCACATACTGTAGCACATGTAATATAATTAGATTCTTCTGGCATCTGCCACTACAGCTAAAATTTAGAAGTTTGAGAGGATTTCCGCTAATAGTACTTTATAATGCTAATACTTTATAATAACTATTAATGGATAAAGATTACACTTACAAATCCAAGAACTCAACTCATCATCTAAATAATATGACTTATCTTTCCTCAACTGTGGGACCATTACTGTAGGGAGTCCTAAGCATAATCCTGCTACGAAAAATTGAATCCATACTGTGCTGCATATAAAAACCTGTAATGATAGTAATTTCTTATTATTTTCGCCTATTATTTCAACTGTTATGGGAAGAATGGATGGACTATCCATTAGTACTTCTCTTGATTCCTTATAGGCTGGATGTTTGCTAATATAATAATTTGTTTGGTTATACTATAACTAGACTTGTTTTTACTTGAAACAAGTTTTTTCCCCCTTTCTCGTAGAAATTATGAGTAACTAATCCTCTTTTAGTGCACTCCCCAAACCAAATGTCAGCGTTGTACGCCGCGGAGTTTGGCTGTACGTTATTAGTTAGTCATTCACTAAAGGTAGTGTGTTATATATTTCGAACATGAAATGATTTATAATCTTTTCATCATTGAGGATGTATTTTATTGCATTAATAGGGATCCATTCGCGGCTTCGCCCGCTTAAACTACTGTACAATTTATTTAATACACTGAATTTGTGCCCCTGCGCCACGACTTCTTCGATCTTTTATTATATGATATAGAAATTAAAATACTATACAGGAATTATTCCTGTGCTTTTTGACACTTTGTTTTGTTTTTCAGATAGTGCGCAGAAAGTATATGAGAAATAGAACATTCACTTTGTTCAAAACATTTCATAACTTTTATTCATAATAAAATAATGAATACAAACCTAATTTATTGACATAGTGCAGCTATGTCAATAAATTAGTTTTATATTCTTATATTATACGAGTATAATTAAAAAGAGTTCAAATTTCGTATTGAATACGAGTTACTTGCCGATTTACCGCTTAACTTTGGTGGCGCAGTGGCAGAACGTCTGACAAACCCATTTAAGAAATTAAATATTCGTATTTCCTCGCTTCTGGTAACAAGACAAATCACAACTTCATCCATCCCACATCAACACTTAATGTCCTGATATTGAGTGGTGATGGGGGTTTTTAGTGATGGTAATGAAATATCTTAACACTAGGTACCCGTTGCCTTCCCGTTTATATGCTTCATACAGGGTGAAGGTATATAAGTTAAAAAAAAAATATTTGTAAAAACAAAAACCCCGACTGCATAAAACTAAAAAGAATATAAACAAGTCCAATAGTTTATTAAACATAACCCTTCCTTAGCAGTCGAGAATAAATACGGCTTACCTGCTTAAAAATTGATTGTACAGTTGTTCTTTCATCATGTCCTCTCATAACTCCTTTTAAATTATCCATTTGACACGACACTATCAGCTGATATTTCTATGAAGAATAATTAAAACAAGCAAATAATACTACAATATTGTTTAATTATACAACATAATTATTTCTTAGGGTTGCGTGCCTTAAAAGAAAAAACGGAACACTTATAGGATCATTTTGTTGTCCACCTTCAGTCCAGTCTTTTGATATGTCAGTCCCTCAAGAATGTGTGGAGGTAACAAGCTGGAATAAATACAAAGTATCCAGGTCTACAGTCCAGTCCAGTCCTTTAGAGTATAGAAAAATATTTACTTCTAAATTAGCGCAATCGCTCTGGTTACGAGGCGCGGCGTTGAGCTCCGCCATTAAACAATTTAAAGTTCTTTGGAAAATAGAGAACAGACTCTGCTGTGTGCAGTATAAAAAGCTTCTAGTTTAGAGTTGTTTGGGTCAAGTCGGCGCGCTTTTACCTTTAGAGTTCGACTGTGTAATAGAATAGGGAACTATTCATATTATTTCGAAACATTTACTATTGTATAAATCAAAACAAAAAGAAAATCAGTATATTACTTATTTAAAAAAAAATAGGTCAAATGGGAGTCTGACTCGCATACCGAGGGTTATACCAACGGGTAGTACAATTTAAAGTTGACAAACTTAATTTTGTGGATGTATGCATTCATATTGTATGAAATTAACTACAATTATAAGTTTGTAGTGATTATTTTCTATGAAATACTTATAATATTTAACTTTTCGCAATTTTTTCTTTATCTGTGATATAAGACGTTGATTCGATCAAATTTCAAGATTCTACTTTCTACTAGGAAATAAGGGAGTTTTGAAAATTTGCAGCATAAGAATTTTAGCTTGATACCTTTACGCGTTCCTGAGAAAAAGGATGACGGACCGACGGACTACAAAGTTAACCTATAGGTTCACAGGGTTCCATATTTTCCTTACGAGAGTCGGAACCCCAAAAACATTAAAAAATCTAATCCATATAAAGGGTAAGTGTGCGCATACCTTTGTGGTGAAACCACGCAATTCATGTAAACAAACAGTTGATTAACTTGGTTATTGCGTTTACTAAATAAATCATTTTTTAAATTTTACCTAAACGTAATGCATATTTATTTAAACAAAATATATATTTTTTATAGTATTTTTTTTTCTGCCTAAAATGTTCAGTTTCTTATTGGTTCTTCACAAAATATTATTTAATTTGTGCGTAATTATTTAGCTATTCATGGTTTTAATGCATCTTTATTGTATTATATCGCATCCTTTCATCCATTATTTAAATATTCTGAAGCAAGATGGGGCTGTGGCGTCGTTGCGCAAGGGCACAAGTGAAGGCTGTAAGGCGACAGTTAGGAGTTCGATTCCCACTCGGGGAAACGAATTATTATTTATATTTCTTATTTCTTCACTCTGGTACCAAGGCCAATGCGTAGCTTTAAGTTCCACCACTTAACACGCAATGTTTCAAAGTTTGTATTCGATTAGTGGGAAATGAAGTGTTTTAATACTAGATTTCTTCTGCTTATCCTGCTGTGTGAGGGATACAGCTAGAGACCGACACACGGACGTCCGTTATGTATTTAAAAAAATACAAGAAATCAAAAAAAATAAAGAGAATTATATAGGCAAAAATTAAAATTGAAGAAAGTCGTGGCGCAGCGGGACGAGGTGTGACTGTAAAACCGACTGGTTGTGGGTTCGACCCCCACTCGAGGAGATGAAATATTTACTTAAATTTATATTTCCATTTCTTTGCTCTGGTGTCGAGGTTAAGCGCAACGTTGAGTTCTGCCACTCAACACGCAATGTCTCCAGGATTCGGCAGAAAGTGGGGAACGGAGTGTCTTAACACTAGGTTCCCTCTGCCTACCCTGCTGTGTGCGGGATACAGCGTGAAGCTGAAAATTAAATTAAATTAAAGAAAAATAAAAAAATAAAAATAAAGTAAAAACATTGAATTGATGTGGTGACACACATTATATTTTGTCGTATACGCAAAATTGTTATTGTTCGATTTAGATTTTAGACACTTGCTTTGTAGACGTTATAAGGTATATATATATAGTGAAGTGTATTAATAGTATTTATAATATAGCACTTAAAACTAAACTGTATAATACAAAAACACTAAAAGGAAAAGCGAGTTCCGACAATAACGTGGATTTAATAGTTACTTAGAGATTATTTCCATTTCCCTGTTCATGTAGTACAAAAGGTAACACAAAATATATATGTTTTTAGATCTCAAAAGCAGTTTTAATAAGAATAAATAAACAATTTAAAAATAATAATAAAAAATTAAATAAGAATACCTTAAAAACAATTGTTACTAATTGGTTACTAAAACAATCTTATACTAGTGTAGAAAAACTTCTGGAAATCCCAAGGTAACGTAGACACACACACACACACACGCACGCATACGCGCGCACACACACACACACACACGCACACACACACGCACACACCCACGCACACACCCATGCATGCACATGCACTCTTACATGTGAATTATTTCATTTTATTTTATTTTACATTGTGATGATAATATGTAGCCTTGTGTATTTAAATTGATGCTGAGGTGGACACCTGGTGACCTGTAACTCGGGTTTCGTACCTATCACAGGCACCAGCAATCCACAACATGTTAATGTTCAAACGGCTTCATTTATTGTACTTTCTTTCTTAATCTTGTGGTTGAAATAAAGTTATTATTATTATTATAATAATTGACACTCACGTGACTAATTACTTGCAGGTAATATAATAAATATAAGTTCTCTCAATGGGAACGTCTGGTAAGAATAGCTGTGTTTTCGTAGACTTAATAAGTTACACACACAAATCGCCGCATTTGGTATGGTGGAGGGCAGTAGGATCCGAAACACGATACACTGCTGGGCGATCGCAGGTAGAGGGTTCAGGTAGCGCGGTTGACAATCATAAAGGCCAAAAGTCAACTAGCACAAAATCCAGGAGATGGATATCGTGCCGGTCGGTGACCGGATGAGAGGACCCGATGGAAATTTTTAGTTCAAGCGTCCCAACAGTCAGTCTGTATATTTTGTGTATACCAGTTCAAAACCGTTGAACTTTCCAACGTACCACCAGTCTCTTAAAAGGGCAGTCGCTCCGACCTACTAATTTCAGTCACGTCTATAATCTGTAAGTTTATGGAACATGTTCTAAGTACCATCTTTTTTGGTATATCTAGAAATAAATTACTGCTTCAGTGAACGCCAATAGGGCTTTCAGCGTAAGCGGTATACTGGGGATCTTATAGCGTATGTCACACATAACTGGAGTGCAACCATTGAGACGCACGGCGAGGCAATCACCATTTAACTCGACATCTCAAAGGTTTTTTTGACAGAGTTCCGCATAATAGCCTTATTGGTAAGCTGCCAGCCCGATGGGATCATGTCGTTGGTTATGGAGTAGTCGGAAACGGCTACTCGTTTGATATAATAAATAATATTTAACTATTAAGCTAAACTAATTTTATTTTTGCGCAGGGGCTGCTAGTTAAGAAATAAACACGGTAAAAAGGTACAAACATTGGATATTTTTATCGTATTTAAATTACAGAGGAAAATTTATTTAATTATGTTATTGGTTGACTAATTATATTGATCTAGCTTCACAATAATAGTTTTTAATTTAAATTCGAATTTTTTGAAAGAAGATTAATTCCTACTTTAATAATAATTTTTAATATTAAACTTAATTCTATTATATTTAAGTTTAATTTTTGCATTTTTAGGTAAAATGCCTATATATTTTGTTCATTTATGATTACCTATCACGATCATAAATTTTACCAAGACCGTGAAAGACCTAGGTGTTATTATAGATAACAAGCTAACTTGGGGCAATTACGTAGCCGATTTATCGCGGAAGATCTATGCTTCATTGCACACAATGATGCGCCTAAAGAATTTTTTACCTGTGCAAACGAAAATCCAGTTGGTCAATACCTTGCCGCTTCCTATTATTGATTACGGTGATGCTTGCTGTTTGGATATGAGTAAAGATCTCGTAAACAAACTCGAACGGATACTCAACACCTGTATACGCTTTATTTATAACCTGCACAAGTATGACCGTGTATCATCTTGTAGGAGGCAGCTTGGTTGGCTATCGGTAGCCGATCGTAGAAAATGTAGGGTCCTTTCTTTAATTTATTCCATCCTTTCCGATCCCAATTTCCCCACCTACCTGTCTTCTGATTTTTCGTATCTTTCCTCTTTTCATGATAAATCCTTACGTTCCCAATCAAACCTTCTACTGTCAACACCACATCATACTTCTGGGTACATGTCAGACTCTTTTGCAGTTGCAGGAGTCCGACTCTGGAATGAATTACCCGAGCCTATTCGAAGAGCTCCCTCTCGTGAAATATTCAAACGCCGGGTAAAAAAATCCTTTTTCATAAACTCATAATTATATATTTTTTATCTATCTACTCTTTTATTATTATTATTATTATTATTATAATTATTTATTTATTTATATATTTATATATTGGTATGTTGTATATAGTTTATATTTTATATATATACTCGTATATATATTATATATAATAATATATATTTATTTATAATGTGTATCATATGCATATACATAATATTATATTGGCATGTATATAATTATATCATATATTGTGTTATATTACATTTGGGGGAATGAATAATTTTCATTTCTTTGTACTGGTAACAAGACACAGTGCTACGTCAATTGGCAATATTTAAGTGTTACTTAAAGGAATTGGTTGGTTACTTAAATATGATAATTACACTTAATAAAACGCACTTAAAAAATTAAAAAAGTCAAAAGCTCATCGAGCTTTGTCCAAATTCTTACACGATTGTTACAACTTAAGGATTTGTGGCTTAGTTGGTCAGAGCGCTTGGATGAGAGATTTCCAAGAGATCGGGTTCAAATCCCATTCAATTTTTTATGTTTTCAAAAAAAATTTAAGCTGTAATATTCCCAATACACAAAAATGGTCCTAAGAATGACGTAAATATTTATCGACCTATCTTTCTACTTCATGCTTTATCCAAATTACTAGAAAAAATATTAACTAACAATATGGCTTTAGTGAAATCAAGTGCACGGAACAATGCGTCCTTTCTCTAACAGAACATATCAGAATGGATAAATTGGAATTTAGCTTAAGGTAAGAAATGCTTAACCATTTTCCTGGATTTTACGAAGACTTTTGCCACTATCTCTGTTTCCATCATTGTGATCACGGTGACTGTTAAGGTATTAGAGAAAATTAACTGGAGTTTTTTAGCACATTAAAGTTGGTAACAATACTCTTGTCGTTAAAGTCTATTTTGGAGTCCCTCAGGGAATTATAGTAGGTCTAACACTATTCTTAATTTATATAAACGAGCTTCCATCTTTGGAACTATCAAATGCTAGAATAATTCTCACCCAGATGACACTGTTTTCAGCTTTACCAGTAATACGTGGTCTGAAGTGTTCCAATATGCATCTACTAAACAGCTATATAGCTGGGTTAAAATAGAGTCATTACCTGGTCACTACTTTTCGTAAGCGTTTGTTTTCCACTTATGGTCTTTTTCAACGTTGCGAGATGTTGAGTGTCAGATATTTATTTCTACTAAATATTCCAAATTGATTTTTGTCTTTTTTAAACATTTTTTCATATCAAAAATAAAATCAGCTTCACGCTGTATACCGCACACTGCAGGGTAGGCACAGGGAACCTAGTGTTAAGACACTCCGTTTCTCACTTTCTACCGAATTCTGGAGGCAGAAGAAATGGAAATATAAATTTAAGTAAATATTTCATCTCCTCGAGTGGGGATCGAACCCACAATCAGTCGGTTTTACAGTCACACTTTGTGCCGCTGCGCCACGACTGGCCTCTCAATCTATCAAAAATAAAATAAAATATATTTGACTTGATAACCTGCTTTTCTTACAAAAGTCAGTTAAAAACAGTAATAGCTTAGAGTGCAAACCTGTTGCTGCTGTCTGTTTTTTATTTTTACGTCGTTTACATTTTTATGCCGTTGAACCAGTAAAACAATTTTAATAAACCATACATTTTTATTTACAAGCCCTCCCGCATTTAGCACAGGTCGAGCTGAGGGGTAAGGGATAGCGCGCATTGGTGACTTTTGTCAGGGTGACAATAAATTCTTTGTCACTGTCATGTCACCATGCTTTTCGCTACTGCGCGCACTTGCGGTGACAGTGACGAAATTTTTTACATTTGATAAAATGAATCTCCAAGAGATGGTTGTCTGTGCACTTATATTAAGAAATAGAAAAAAAAGCAAACGTAGAAAAAATAATCGTTTAGGGATTTGTCATAGAGCTACGGCCTCAACTCAATTTCGTCAATCAGTATGTCGTTGTCTATTTCATCTTCATGAAAACACACGTTTTGCCTTGGAGATGAAATTGACGCCATTCTTGAAATTAAAATTGGGAGCTGCACGCTGCTGTTTCTTGTTTATGCGGAAGACGACTAGTATGGAAACCGCAAGGTGGAGGGGGCACGAAGTGACATTTAGTTTCTAATGCGCGCAAGGGCATACAAACCTATGGACGCGGTGACAGTTGCGTCACGGGCGTGTTGCCATCTCCCGCGGACAAAAAGTCACCCAATTGTCACGTATCCAAATGCGCGCACCTTCATTTAGGGTGATGTACACGGTGACAGTGACGCAACAGTCACGGTGACAAAAGTCACCAATGCGCGCTATACCTAAAAGATCAAAAAATCCATTCATGTTCAGTCGCGTCAAATTACGTTATACAATATGACGCAGATGTTTTTGACATTCTATTACGTTGTTTCTTACATTCAATTAAATACTTTAACATTATCATTTGAGGCCATCGTGGCTCAGCAGCACAGCGTCTGACTATAAATGCGACGCGCGACGGTTGTGAGTTCGAAGAAGTGAAAATAGTTAATTTCCCCGAATGGGAATCGTACCAACAACCATCACATTTACAGTCTGACGCTGTTTTTCTGCTCCACGACGGTTCCATAAACTCTGCAACTTTATAAAATTTGTAAAGATTACAGAGTGGTACTATGGGGTACCAAATAACACCTGTAGGAAAATTTTAATATCAAATATTTTTGGTCAATTTAAATAACGAACATTTTACAATATTTAGATATATAATATTAGCATATAAAGAGCCAATAAATTAATGTAACCAAATTAATTCATAGTGACATTTCACAGTTCAAAATTAGCCTTAGTTTATTAAATCTGTATATTATCATTATCAAAAAAATAAACATAAAATTTGAGAGCAAAGTGAAATATGTCGTTTTCAATTTCATTGAAATAAAAAAATCGAGACTCTATAGGCAGATTCGACAATTTTATTACATGTATGTATTCTTTCTATCTATTTCTTCCAATTTGTACTGTCCTAATACTATTAAGTTGATATATTTAATATTTTCTTACCATTGCTACTGGTGGGCTACTACTTTTAAATAAATTATTTAAAGATCAAATCATCTTAGTCGTGCACTCTTAGCTGAGTGGTCGTGCTTATCGGGTTAATTATTATAATCATTCCTGAACCGCTACCCTAGTAATGTCTCTCCAATATGAAACTAATAATTAAGTGTTTATTTAATAGTGACAATGACACCTTTGATGTTGACTAGAGAGAACGCTCTCTCCAGTTCATTTCCAAGGCATAACATTATTTACAAAATTATTAATTTAGTAATAACCTTTAACACACAGAGGTCTTTTTACAACTTTTTTATATTGTGATATAGAACATTTTCGGACATTTTCTGGGATCCTATTATAAAACGCGAATACATTGTCCCATAAAAGAATTACGGACTCGATGCTATCGGATTATAGGTGCGATGAGCTTAAGCCTATTTCTATTATTAATATTATATAATCGCGTACGCCTGGGCAGGCAGTCCTGACTCGTTAGGTCTTCCATCATACAAGGAAAGCGGTGAAGTCAGATGACGTCTTTGTACAACCGTTCAATATGCCACTCGAAGAAGAAGTGAAGTTCGCATTTTTTTTTCGAACTTGAGGATAATGCTCTTAGCCCTACTGACTTTTACAGCGACACCGGTTGGGTAAGGAAGAGGGTACTCTGTCCCTGAAGAACGATGCAAGCACGATGTGGCTGCCTATGAAGTCCGCATCGCTCGTTCCCACTATTACAAGCAACACATATACCCAAAGGGTATATGTGTTCTGATTACAAAGGGCGTTGTGATTACAAGAACGACGCGTCATTCGTCCCCTTTCCCTAAAAGCTCACAATTGACATTCAACATTAACAACTGACAGTGTTGCCATCCTCTGAATACATCCAAGTCAGACAACTTGACGATCCGTATTCATACTCTGCGACATATACATTACCAATACTAATATAATATAAATATATTACCAATTTTGGTAAAATCATTAATATTTTTCTTAACATACATAAGACACTCCTTTTTACACTTTCCCCCCAACTTGAGATATTGCATGTAAACTGACGGAAGTCGACGCTGCAATTAGTCTTCTTACTAAGGCAAGGTGATGAAAAAGTGGGTATTTTCTTTAGCTTTACGCTATATTCCGTACATCGCAGGGTCGGCAGAGGAAACCGGAGAACCTAGTGTTAAGATAGTCTGTTCCCTTTAAAAATCAGTTTCACAGTGTATCCCGCTCACAGCAGGGTAGGTAGAGGAAACCTAGTGTTGAGACACTTCGTTCCCCATTTTCCACTGAATTCTGAAGGCATTGCATGTTGAGAAGCGAAACTCAACGACGCGCTTTGCCTCAACACCAGAGAGAGCATTGCGTGTTAAGTGAGTATATTATACATATATTTTATCTTTACTAATCTAGAATCAAAGCGATAATGACAGTAACCAGAAAATAATTATGAAATCATCTAGTCATGACATTGAAAGAGTTTTTCTAGCCCTTAAAACACTATAACATCTAATTAACATTGATGAGGGGACCGTACTGGCCCTCGGGAACGCGATTATTTACTGAACTTTACTGACAGAACGAACAGTGTTCACTTCACACTTTACATTAATCAAAACTTAATAAATAAAAACGCAGAAACAAATAAGGCATGGACAACCAAAGTCTTTGATGCACATAATTTTTGTACATGTTACACGGAAATGAGTATAATTATTAAGAAAAAACAAGCAATCTTTTCTAACCAAACATTCACCAAACTATTCTTAAAGTGTATACTTTCCAATGAAAAAAGAATCATCGAAATCGGTTGGCGTGATATTGAATCATTCGTCCAATTGTCGCGCACATATCTAATGCAAATTTAAGACTTATGTGTATTTCACATCGATACCATTCAGTCAGAAAATTGACACAGGAAGTACCAGCTTTCAAATCAAAAAAAGAATCTCAAAATCGGTTCACCCAGTCAAAAGTTCTGAGACAATCATAAAAAAATATAGTCGAATTGATAACCACCTTCGTGTACAGAAGTTAATAAAAAACAAAGAGGTCTTCACAGTTTTTAAAAGAAAATAAAAAAAAATATAATTTTGTATGCTTTTTATTAAACATTTTCACTAATTCTTTACTTACACTACGTAGCATATTTTATTTTAAAAAAATACAATTTCTTAACTATAATTAATTACTATGACACTTTAATCAATTAACTATATATACCTATATTGAGACCCACACTCATTTTGCATTAAATACAGTCTAAGATCCAATTAAATTGAAATCAATCAAAATTCGACTAAAAACAATCAAATTTCAAATGTAATTCGATTACATCAACACTATAGAGTTAGTCTAGTTATCTAATAATTGTGTTCTGGTACATTTTTAATCATATTTACAATTAAAATAGGCTTGTCAAGAGCATTTTTAAAATTTTAAGCCCAATAATATTTTTTTTTTATGTAAAGGACAACCCCGTGTGATACCAGAAGATTTTCAGGTGTGTTGCCAGCCTTTAAAGTGGAGATAAACGCGCTTCGCGCTTTTTCTCTATGCTACGTGATAGGCACATGCATGGATTTATGGAATGCTAAGAAGTTTTTTACTATGCTAATAAATCTCTTCCATTACTCAGTGAGATTCAAAGTGGAGTTCTCGAAATTTCTACGAAACCGAGGAAAAATGGGATTATCCATTTTTCGTTATAAAACGTTAAGTACGTTTTAGGTAAACACGCAAGTCTAAGTTGTGGGTGAAGAATAGTTTTGTATAAAATTAGTTATATTAGCTTTTGCTTGTGCTTCTACAAAAAATAACAAATATCTTCCTTTACGAAATCGGCTCAAAAAATGAACTTGAAGGAACCTGAAGATACTTTGAACACAATATGAAATCAGATATCTTTGAAATTTAAACTAAAGATCTCCATCCATTATTAAAGATGAATATAAAGACAAACTATTTAGCGATAGATAAGTGGATCTATCTGCGTCATTTTATCTTTGAAAAACTCTTCTATCTCCCATTGAGTTTTGTTCTTCGTTTCTGGTAAAAAGATATATAAATACAGCGTACATAGTCCACAGATTATACCATACAGTAAAAAGGACCCATGAATACCTAATTCCGAAAAAAATGTTGGTGCCAGTTTATATAAAACAGAATAAGATAAGGATATAACTATAGATATTATTATATAGCTACCTGATTGGAACCTCGTTGAAAATAATTCACCGTATATAGACATGGACAAGATCATTGGTCCACAACTTATTGCTATAGTATAAACAGTTAACAATAGTATCAAAATATGATTGTTCTTTTCGATTACATTTGTTTTATCTAAATATAAGTATAGAGATATCATCAACAAGAATGTTACACCTATAAATGACGATGACATATACAAAGTTCTTCGCTTCAAGACCTTTGATAGATATGAACCAACGTACATACTGATTACTGTGACACCGTTCAAAATCAGCATGGCCATATACGCCATAAATTCGGACGGTGTTATGTTCCTAAATATATCTAAAATAAATAAAGTACAGATCATTTTTCCAGAGAACTGGTATTGGAATACTGCCATCACCGCCAAGATCATAGGCTTATAGAATTCTGGGCACCTTATTATGTCGAATAAACCCATCTTGACTTCTGTATTTTCTAATTTAATATGTTCTTCATTCGCTGAAATTAATTCTTGCAGTTCATTTTCAGCGGAGTTTCCATGAATCTCTCTAAACGCTGCCTTGCATTCTTCAAATCGTCCTTTGCTCGCCAACCAATATGGCGACTCTGGCCACAGGAATACGGTCAAGGTGTAAAGTGAACAGAAAAAACCAAACACTGCTATATATCTCCAATTAAAGAATGTCCCAATAACGTTAGATATCCACATGCCCCAAAAGAATGCAGCTGCTGATGCAGTTAAGAACATCCCACGGAATCTTGGTGTTGTATACTCGGTTATGACGAGAATTGCAATAGATATATTGGTCGCATTTAAGTACCTAGAAATAAAAATGATGATGTTAAGTATTTCATAATATTTTAGTCGATACCAGAGCGAGGATGAGAATATTTTATTACTCTGAGCTGGAATCAAACCCACAACCGTCACCGGCTCACAGTAACACTATGTGATATATTTACTGAATGATCTTTCCTTTTTTTATATAAAGATATATTATTAATTTGTACTGCTTAACATTAAAAATCAATTACATAAGGACACGGGTTCAAACTCTGAAATAATGTTATTTATATTTATACGAAAAATCAATATGTTAATTTTAATTTGTGAATAAGTGTGTTTAAAATAATTTATTACACCTTTTATCTGTATAATATATAGCCGTAAAATGATAAAGCAGTTTCGATATCTACTGAGAGCGAAGGAAAACCGTGAAGCTTAAAAAAAATATCTACAGATATTTTTCTCCGTGGTTTATATACTAATATAACACAAGTTGAAGTCAGTCGTGGAGCAGGGGTACAGACGTATGGCTGGCGAAACGCGACGCGATTGTGAGTTCAATTCCCACTCGAGGGAATGAAATATTTAATATTTTCATTACCTCGCTCTGATAAAGAGGCAAAGCGCGGCGTTGAGTTCAGCGTCCAGCAAAAAAAGAGGGATGGAAGTGTCTTAGTTTTAGCTTCACGACTTATTCCGCGCATAGCAGGGTAGCCGGGAACCTACTGTTAACGCACTACATTCTCATTAACGCGATCCGTTCACCACTTCCCGCCAAATTCTCGGCGGATGTTTAAAAAAAAATACTAACCCTTGCGCCAATTCTGCCAAAATAATATGATATGGTGAACAACTAAAGTAGAGTCCAGCAAATATTAATATACAATCGATAGATGTCAAAATTGATGGTATTTTCCGTCCAAATCGTTTTGTGAAGAGCGGCACTATGATGACCCATGGCATGTTGCTTATTGTTTGTGTTGAAACTGTGGAGTAATCAAAAATAATTGTATTTTTTTATCTTCATATAGCAGACAGAGGAACGCATAGTCCCATTTTAAAGACATTGCGTGTTAAGTGGCAGAACTGAACGCCGCGTATTGTCTTGTTACCAGAGCTCAGTGCGAGGATATGAAAATAATGCATGCCTCCGAGCGGATCGCGCTTACAGCCAGACACTATCAAGGTTGCCAAATTCTGCTCTGTGAATATATATATATATATAGGTAGACACAAAAATTATATAAAAACGCAGTAGTTTGCAACCTTTCTTATTATGTTTTTTGACTGTCAAAATGAACACTATGCTATATCTTCTGTTCTTCATTATCCTACGATTTAAAACTTCTTGAGAGGCAAAAAATAAAAATAAAAACGATTAAATAGAGGCCAGTCGTGGCGCAGGGGCACAAGCGTTGTGAGGTTGGACGACAGGTTGTGAGTTCGATCCCCACTCGAAGAAATGAAATATTTTCATTTCTTTGCTCTGGTGTCTGGCAAAGTGTGGCGTTAAGTTCCGTCACTCAATACGCAATACGTCCAAAATTTTGGCTGAAAGTATTTGTGTGCGGAGTGTCTTAACACTAGGCTCCCATTGCTAACCCCGCTACTTGCAGGATACACTGTGAAGCCGAATTATTTATTTATTTATCAAATAGAAACATTAGCGCCACAATACCGTCTAAAATAAAAATATAAACAGAAATTGAGATTATCTTGTTTATAATAATTTTAGTGTCAACTTTGACAAATTAAGGACATTCCTATCACAAGTGTCATAGATTATAAATATACTTCGGTATATCACCTTACTTTAAAAATATTCATCGATAAAATTAATTATGTAAATTTAAAAAAACCGGTTAAGTACGAGTCGGACTCGCGCATCGAAAGCTTCGTACCAATTTCATGATTGTAAGTTAATGGGAGTAACTTACAAAAGTTTACAAACTTAAATTTTTAGGCGTATACACTCATTTTATATGAAATAAATTACAAAACAAATATTAGCTTGTAAATATATTTTTGGGAATCTATAAATTGACAGTTTTCATTTTATATTAAAGGATTTGATTACGCGGCGAATTTCGTACAAAATGTAACAAAACCGATACATAAATGTCCATATCTTTTGGTTGTGTTGACTTAGAATCTTGGTATTTTTTTGTGTTCCAAGAAACCTCCTATATACTTGATATTCATTTCAACTTGATACCTCCACGCAATCTCGAGACGTCTTGACAATCAGACAGAACGGACACCAAAGTCAGCCGTTTTTCCTTTTGAGGCACGGAACCCTAAAACGTATTTTTTTATTTAAATTACAACAATTCCTTTATTTATTTTCATTAATATTAATTAGACGATTTAAATAAATAAGTCGTATATTAACACTACTTTATACATATCTCGTATTTTTACCACATCAAATTTTTTAGATAATCCCACATATAACTTGCAAAGCTGTTTTATTATCCTGCCTGTATTATAAGCTATTTTTGGTGGTTTTTAAGATTTTATAAAACATTAAACATTCTTTCAAAATGTTCTCAAGACAGTGTAAATCAGTGTTTCCCAACGTGGGGCCCACGCCCCACTGGGGGGCAATTTGATAGTTAAGGGGGGCGATTCAAAAATAAACTCGATACAACTTTAACCCTGTCACTTCGGCCCATTGTATGCAATGCATAGGTCAAAGTTAGCATCGGTGTCAAATTTAACAAAAAAATGGAGTCTTCAAGTAGAGCACGGGCCCATCGCAATGTACATAGTGTTTCACATCATTCAATTTGAAATAAGTGTCCGTCAAAACTGTTGTAATAGTTCGTTGATTTAATATTCATATATATTGTATACATATAATTGATAAGTATTTGATTTCATTTTTATTTATTTTAATTTTAAGAGCATAACTTTGTCACATTGAATTAATTTTACCATATATTTTAATTTTAATTTAGAGGCCATCGTTGCGTAGGGACACAAGAGAATGACTGTAACGCGATAGTTGTGGGTTCGATCTCTACTCGAAGAATTGAATTATAAAAAAAAAAAAAAATCAGCTTCATGCTGTATCCCGCACACAGCAGGGTAGGCAGAGGGAACCTAGTGTTAAGACACTCCGTTCCCCACTTTCTGCCGAATTATTATTTATTATTAAAATATATAAAACTGAAATCAGTTTCACGATATATCTCGCAGCAGGGTAGGCAGAGGGAACATAGCGCTAAGACACTCCTTTTTCCACTTTCTGCCGAATTCTGAAGGTATATAGATTTAGAAAGGCGTAGTGCTGCTGGTTACAGCGTTAACGGAGCCTTTGCTACATTGATGAGACGGCGAAACGTCAGCAACTGCGCGTTTGGCCGTATACAATGCAGTGTTGGTACCGACGCTGTTATACGGCAGCGAAACGTGGGTATTACAGAAGAAGAATGAGAGAAAGATGAATGCTGTGGAGATGCGATCTCTTCGTAGGATATGCGGAGTCAGCTTAGCTGATCGAGTCCGCAATGAAGAGATACACAGAATGGCAGGTACTAGCGAGGATGCCACGGTGAAAATTAAGAAGAAATCAGTTTTTTATTACATGTTTTGAATTTTACTTACTGTGTTTTGTTAACAATTTCATAGTGATCTCTTCCTAGAACCGATCATTTTGTTTCTTAAGTGGACAAATCAATTTCCAAATATTAAAAAATATGTATAAAAAGGTGTTGAGGCCAGTCGTGGCGCAGCGACACGAGGTGTGACTGCATAACCGACTGGTTGTGGATTCGATCCCCACTCGAGGAGACGAAATATTTTCTTAAAGTAACGGCGTTGAGTTCTGCCACTCAACACGCAATGCCTCCAGAATTCGGCAGATAGTGGGGAACGGAGTGTCTTAAAACTAGGTTCCCTCTGCCTACCCTGCTGTGAGCGGGATACAGCGTGAAGCTGTAAAGTAAATATATATTTTATGGAAAAGACAAGGCAAACGAGCGTTCGGGTCACCTGATGGTAGATGATTACCGCCGCCCACGACCTCGTGCACAACCAGAGGAGCTACAGGTGCGTTGCCGGCCTTTAAGGTGGGTTGGGCGCCGGAGCCCGGCATCACCTGATGCGAAACGCAGTGGGATAAAGCCACTACTTAACGCCGGTTTTAAATGCCGGGGGTGGTAATGATCCGGTCGAGTCTGTCCATGCGTGTTGCCATTGCTGACGACGTGATTCTATCACACGTACTTTAGTCGCCTCTTACGACACCACCAGTACCATGTGATCGGTGATATGTGTGCATGATCCTATTCTAGGTCGGGATCACTCGGCGGCTATATTTTCTATGTTCCTAATTTTTAAGTCAACATTCTGCAGTGTCTGATTCTGATATGTCTTACATCTAACCCACTTTTATGGTTAAATAATATAGATATTTACGTTATAGATTCAACATAGAGACACTTATAATACAGTCGATATTAATAAAGGTGTAAACAGTGCTAGTTTTGAGCTTTTCATAGCAAAAAATATTTAATAAATATTTTAAAAACTTGTATTCCTATTATTTTCCACACTATATAACTTAGGATACATTATGTTATCGAAACACATTAGTTTCACTTATGACTAAAAAAAATATTTGTAAAAACAAAAACCCCGACTGCATCAAACTAAAAAGAAAATAAACAAACCTCTTTAAATTATGCGGGGTTCCTGGTAAAGATTTTATTGATTGATTATTTTATTGAATTACTTATAGGTCCCGACTGTTAATCCTAATAAACTATTGGGCTTGTTTATTTTCTTTTTAGTTTGATGCAGTCGGGGTTTTTGTTTTTACAAATATTTTTTTATTTTTCATTTTTTTGTTAGAATTTAATATGGTAATGATAATCATGATATACCTTTTTGAAATCCTGAAATTGAGCTCTTGAATTTGATACCCATATTTTAGTATTCGAAACGAAAATATATTTTTTTGCTAAGTCCAATGGCGTACCACAGCCGCCATGATTATTTTTTATCAACGCTTATTAGGAGTGAATTCTAAAAAAACCACGAAACACGTGTTCAATAAAATATTTTTAACAGTCTGAATTTAAATTTTTATAAAAATCGGTGGCAATTTAAAGATTTTTCCATATAAACTTTCAACCCCTTATTTGAACCCTTAGGGGGTGAATTCTTAAAAACCATGAAACACGTGTTCAATGAAATATTTTTAAGAGTCCTAATTTCAAATTTTATAAAAATCGGTACAGATTAATTTTTTTTCCATAGAAACTTTCAACCCCTATTTCATCCCTTTAGGGTTAAAATTTTTCAAATTCCCTTCCTAGTGGATGTCCAGAATATGAAAATAAACATCTGCCCAAATTTCACGTTTCTACCATCAGCGGTTACGGCTTTGCGTGCGTCTTACCTCAGTCAGCCAGGTACATTTCCTTTTATATATATATTCCTTTTATTAATATTTACTTGATAAATTTTACTGAGCATGTGACAGTTGGATCTCGATCACGTGTTCTCATCGTCACGTGCTCATCATAGTTTTTTTTTTATATTAATATACTAGGTTTTTATTGTGGCTTTGTGCGCACAGTTAATTAAAATGACATGACATGACGGCATCAGTGGTTTACATTGCAATAAGTAACATAATACTGTTATATATAAACACATAAAAACTAAAATATTTTCAAATTCAAACCGAGTAGTTCCTGAGATTAGCGCGTTTAACCAAACAAACTCTTCAGCTTTATAATATTAGTTCTATACTAATCTAGAGATTGCGCTCTGCGGATTAACAACTCAATATAAATTTTTTATTTCGCTTTATTTTGTGCATAAGCGCTACATAAATTGATTATGCAGATTATTTCTATATTTAAACAAGATTTTTAACACAATCTAATTAGTCAGTGATACACGTCTGGGAAAATTTGAAAACCTTTTTTCAACAGAGTGGAAAAATCATTACCCAGAGTGGCAATCGAACCCACAACCATAGCGATTACAGTGACTATTCCACCGAGACTCGAACCCGCGCCTCCTGGAAACCGAACAGGCACCCTGATCACTAAGCCATACGTTCTCATCAAGCTACGTCGAAATTTTTATACGCTTTATTTTTATGCGTTTTCTAAAATAAGTATTTTTCTTTCCTAAATGTGGATTAATACTGTGAAAATGTTAAAAAAAGGCTGGATGTTTGTTCCATTTCCACGCAAAAACTACTGAACGGATTTAGATGAAACTTTACAGAAATATAGCTTATACAGGATATAGTCTACAATTTATGTTAAGATTTTGTATAATTTGGCTATAAAATAACAATAAGTCTAAGCGGGCGAGGTCGCGCTTGGGTCACTAGTACTCACATATCCAAGAAGTCAAGTTGTCATCAATAATAGTCGCGTTTGCTTCTTTATTCATCTGGGGTATTATGATAGTAGGTGCTGCAGAACAAAGGCCGGCTAGGAAGAATTGTATCCAGATTGAACTGCATATTAAAATCTAGAAAAAAGAGAGAAAATTTTTCAAAAATGGTGTTTCAAAAAGGGGAGGTCATCGGTTTGAGGCCGTCGTGGCGCTATGTCTCACTTAGACATAAACGCGACGATTGTGGGTTCGATTGACCTAACTTTTATCTTGTTTCAACAAAGCGCGGTATTGAGTTCTGTTAGTAAACACGCATCTTGAATATTGATCATCGGGAATCATCGGGAACAGAGTACCTTGCTATATTCGATACAGAGTGCACTACTAAAAAAAATATCAGTTTTACTTTATTTTATAATTTTTTAAGCAGTGAAAAGTAAGGTTATTATGGGAAAGCGTCTAAATTTACCGGCAAAGGTTGCATGTGTGCACCTCAGGAATTATATTAAATTATATTCATTTCCTAGCTCTCCTAGCTAATACATACTTGTTTCAAAATAGACTTCCTTGATGGTTTATCTTCATAAACTCCGTCTTCTTCAGTTCGAACCTCTTTATACTGCGTGTCCATTTTAGATATTAAAAAAAAACCTCCACACAAAAAAAATAGGCTTGGGAATTAAAAAAATATTTTTTTCTTTTTATATTCTATAAATTACTTTGACACTTACTAATGTGTTATTACACCTACATACAATATAACACATAACACTCAATATTTACAAGAAGTACTCGTATATTGACTTGTACTTAAATTAAAATTAATATTATTAAAATTATTTTTAATCAATTTATGGAAAAATAGTACATTTTTGTGAAATGTTATCGAAATACTCCTTATTATGTACCTATGTATGTATGTATTTATATGTAAAAAATCGATAATTAAGTACTAGTAATAGCTTTAACTCAATTACAGTTAGGAATATTTTTTTTATTTTTGTTTCGATGTATTATAAACACGACCGGCTTACGCAAACACATCACTAGAATAAAGTAACTTCTAGTTTCGTAAAATGCTAATATAGATTTTATTTATAAATTTAGAAAATAGCCGATTCCGCGCGGCTTCGCCCGTTGGAATGTAATCTGTATATGAATTAAATGTTTCATGATCTGTAGGTACTGTTGAACACTTAATACATTGTAATTTAAATCTTTTAGAATTTTATTCAATTTTGTTTGCAGAAAATGTCGTTAATAGTAAAATGTTTAGTTATTTCATATCTCTTTAGATAGCCGGTAAGAACGCGAACAGGACAATCACGAATGTTCCCCCATAAAAAAAATCTGGATAAAAAGTAACCTATATGTTACTCCGCAACTCACTATATATTTAAATGAAAGTTCCATAAAAATATATTCTACTTTTCCAGAGATTAATATTTTTTTTTTACTTGTTTGTTTGTTATCATATACGCACTAGACAAAACACAGTTATATTGAAATCACATACACTTCAATTTTATTTATATGCGTTACAAATGCAACATGTTCTTTTGTTAATGTAGCATTTCATTATTTCTTAAAAAACTTTCTAAAAATCATAATATATTCGTATTCCATTACTAAGTTTATAACGTGAACAATTATTCCGTAAAAATTTACATACAGACACATGTTTTTACTAATTTATTATACCTAGTATCTATAGATAGTTAACATAATGCGTTATTTTTATAATCTAGACAGTTTTTAACATACATGTTGAAATTTTACACTTAAAAGTACTCGCTAAAACACTTAAATAAGGTACTCTGCTATCTGCTATATTTCTTTAGGCATTTAACTTATCTTATCCCCGGGGACCGGTTTGGTTCTCTTCTGACACTACTAGTAACTGTCCCGCTGCTGTCACCAACGTAGTTCTGCAGGACTTAGAACTTTACATTCCTATCTCTGTAATACCTATCGGAGGTAAGTCACAGCTTTGGATTGCAAACTTACCAAATGCGCAAAATATCAAATCTGAGCCGGGGTACTATTGGTCACTAACGTGAAAGCCTTAAAAAGCGACTACAACCGAGCATCTAGGTACTTTAGGTGACAAGTTTCTAGAACAAGTAGAGTAAGTTTGGGCCCTCTCACAGGCTGGACTTGGTAACTTTAGCCAGCCTCTGTCTCTGCTGCTACGCACAAGAAATGACATCTTAGTCAATACGATAGAAGAGAAACTGGATCTCCAGGGCGATCTCTTTGCCTCGAACTCGTATTATACCTGGTTGTACTACTACTACTACTCGCATTGTACCCGCGCTGCCAGAGCTCAATGCCTTAAGTACAGCCAAAACGCTGTTAGGCGAGCTCTATCTAAGATATTATTTAGTTGTTTAATACGAGCCAACTTCATTAGTCAAACATTGGTGACCTTTTTAAAAAAATATGGTCTTTAATTGAATAAAAAATCATATTTATTGATGAAATACCAGCAAATTCTCCTTCTGCTTTCGATATATTTTAGGGAATACAATTGGAACATAAGTCAGACCTGCTTGTGAACCTCATTTTTGTTTCCTATGAAATGTTCACTGAAAATTTTGTCGTCGGGTTTTGGATACCATTACGATCCATCTATACTAAAACAATAATAAATAAATATCCTAAGAAATGCAACGCGAAATTGATTTAATTAGTATTGTAATTTAAAGTTATGTGAAATATCGAATATTAAATCTTTGGTCTAATTTCCCGGCCACTTTAGGAAAAACATAAAATTTACAGTGACTATTTCTGCTGTTATTTTTGCAGGTTACAATACAATAATAATAATGATTTTGAAAATAAAACGTTAAAATTTGGCAAGTTAGGAAGTGTGGGGAAGCACTGACAGAGAAACGGTCGAAATTCCTTCTTAAAGTCCGCACACAAAGAAAATTGCTGGTTACTATTTGTCTTTTATAATTGTATTTTAGTTATATTTGAAACCAGTCGTGGCAGCGGTTGTTGGTTCGATCCCCACTCGAAGAGATGAAATATTTATTTAAATTTATATTTCCATTTCTTCGCTCTGGTGTCGAAGCAAAGCGCGGCGTTAAGTTCTGCCACTCATCATGCAATGGTTCCAGAATTCGAAAGTGGGGAACGGAGTGTCTTTATCACTAGGTTCCAGAGGGAATCTTGTGATAAAAACATTATCTTACTACTACATAGGCAGAGGCCTACCCTGCTGTTCGCGGGATACAGCTTGAAGCTGATTATTATAATTGTATTTTTTTTGTAGGATTTACTTAAAAATTATAATTAATGTATTTTTCCTTGCGCTGACATTGACTTCAAAAATAACGGATTCGCTCCTCTTTTAATTTATAAAATGAACCACTAATTAGAAATTGAATATGTTTTGCTTTCCACGCAGTGTTGAGTTATGTTACTTAACACGCAATATATCGAAAATTGGGGGTGCAGGAGGAATAGAGTGTCTTAACACTTGGTTTCCTCCGCCTATCCTGCTATATGCGGAATACAGCGTGAAATTTTTATGCTTTATTTTCTGCTGTTATTAATCGGGTATTAAGTATTGTCTTTAAATATGCACTTTGAAAACAGCTATAAATACAATATTGCCGTGTTACATAAAATTTAAATTATTTTCAAATTTTCCGGTCTGGTAAACACAACACACACACACACACACACACACACACACACACACACATATACAACTAATTTTCTTTTTTAGCTTCACGTTGCATCCTACACATAGCAGGGTAGGCAGAGGGAACCTGGAGACTTAGTATTAAGACACTTCCGTTCCCCACTTCCCGCCCAATTCTAGGGGATTGCGAGTTGAGTGGCGAAATGAAAATAATAAATATTTAATTTCCTCGAGTGAAAATCAAACCAACAACCTGTAACGTTTTCAGTCATACGCTTGTTCCCCTAAACCACGACTGGCGCATGAGTTGTATAATGTATATTATGTAAAAAAAACATTTCTTGAGAAAATCAAAACAGCACGAACCTAGTGGCGAGCTGAAGGTTACGATACCTACTATCAATGAGAAAATAACCATTGCGGAAAACAAGCGATAAAATATTTCAGGAAAAAATATTATAAAAATGCCGCTTCTATTGTGGTATTTGGTCGAATAAACATGCGATGGTCGTCTCTTCCATTTTTATTCAGGGACTTTTTGCTCCACGCGGTATCCTGCATATAGCAGGGTAGACAAATGGAACCTTAGATAAATCTGTATTGTCTTGTTAACTTAAATTTTCTTTTGTTTATTGAGATTGTAAAGAAACTAAAATAGATTAAAGCATACAATTTATTATTTTTGTATAATATAACAGCTCTATCCACTTTTATAAGATGGTTCATTTAGTCTTAAAATTTATTTTCTATTACTTTTCTTTATCACTGTGTAATGTTAACATCACTAGTTGTTTTAATAAAAATATAATAAAATAAATATATATATACTTTGTTCCGCATGCATCCATCGATCATGCATCGCATCGATTTTCGAGATTTTGCGTCAATAAAAATAAATCAACCTTCTGATTGGTAATCGTATCCACAATTATCGTGTTCATAGTCAGACTCTGTCCCACTGCGCCAAGACAAATTTTTAAATAAGCAACATTATACAGGGGGATTGGTAGATCGATATACCAACAGATACGGGACATTTCTAACCATTTTTATCCCCTTACAGCATAGTAAGAAATCTTACCATTTTCGAGATATTGGCCTAAAAATTTTACCAAAATAACATAAATGTATATAAATAAAATAATAAAATGCTAGAAAACAGTTATTTGAATTTGAATTTATTACTAGCGGCCCGCATATGGCTTCGCCTGCTTTAAATACATGATTATTGATTTAATAAACAGAATTGATTGACACTTATAATGACTTCTAATGTGATTTTTTATTGCTTTAATCTGTAATATTGTAATATGATTTATTTTCTACATTATCGTAATTTCTATAAGAATTTTTGATTGTTTTGAATTAAAAAATACGACCATTGTTGATATTTGATATTTATAAAATATACATAAAGCTAATTATTTATTTGTAACATTATGTTCTTTTTATCTATGCAATGTAGGTACGTCTCATCATAATTCTAAAACTCTGTTAAATGTGCTGATGTCAGTGAATAATTTAATTTACTCTTTCAGAAACAGCCTTAAATGTTATATTATTGATTTGAAGGATTCATAATATACTTTGTAAAAGAATTGTAATGATTGCATATTTATTCCTGTACAGTTTTTGAATTAGTTACATATATTATTTATTAGCTAAATGTACAATTGGTAAATATGTAGTTATTACAGAGTACTCGTAGAAAGGCTGTTTTTAGGCATTTTTATACAGATTTATTTCAAACGAACAAACGAACCGAAGAATCTATATATTTACTTAATATTTCTTTGAAGATCAAATCGGTCTTCATTTCTGTGTTGAATTAATCACGACTTAAACTTAACTGTTATGATTTATGAAGATAATCTTTACTAACAATTCAATTTTGTTTACTTTATTATATAAAATATTATATAATAGGGCTTCAAAAATATATATTTTTATCAACAGTCGTATAACAAAGACGTTTCGAATGTCATTCTTTGACCAAGAATCTTACCAGCGCGATTGCTATGTAAGATTCGCAGGCAAGCTAATGCCTTGAGTTCATTCAACCGGGCAAGCGCGAGTCAGGGTCGCTCATTAAGGGTTCCGTACTAAAATTGGAGATCTTGAGTTTTTCTGAAATTCAAGCTAAGCCTAACCAAAGCTCTTTCATCTGATACTCATTTGAACTGGCGGCTTTAATACCAAATTTTGACCCCCTTTTAAGGCTATTATTTTTTAGTATTTAACCACAAATGTATAGTTTTTAGATTTTTCCCTAAACTAGTAAGTACTACCTGTAGATGCTACCTCCCATTAAAACAAATGTTGTAATTGTAGGTCAACCTGAAGTACCCTATTAATTTTGATTCTTTTCATAGCGTCGAAATACGTAATGTAGAAATAGGATTTTTTTCAGGAAATTATGGGGTTGTAGATTTGATTATGTGGTGTGAATTTGAACTCGATATCTCCAAGCGTTCTTGTGATAAAGGCTCTTGACAGACACACAGACAGACGGACGGACAACAAAGTGATCTTATAAGAGTTCCTTTTTTCTTTAAAAAGTAACCCTAAAACAGCAATTTTCCTCCTCAAAAATTACCCAATTTTTCTAAGCCAAAACGGAGAGAAGAAAGTGATATCATTATTTTTTCCTCAACTTTTACTTATTTAATTATTATTAGGCCTATCAACCAGTAAAACCATTAGTTAAAGTAAAAAAAACACAAAATAAATCGACGCTGATTGCACATGTATTAAACAGGTAACAGAGCAATGATATTTGTCAAAATTAAAAAAAAACGTTCAGGGATAAATTCATAAAATTTTGAGATTATAGTTCCCTTAAGAATTATGAGCTCTCCTCCCTTAGTGTACTCCCTAATGTACCGACATGCCAAAAAATAAATTTTATTCAGTAGTTTCGTCTGACCATTGACTGTCTGTCATTCAGTAAGGGAAGATTTTTATATTTGCATGATACATACTAAGTGCTCGAGTAACACTGACTGCAGATATAGTGGCTAGCGGCATCAAAACATTTATCATTTTGTAATATAGACTACAGCCTGCCTCGATAAATGGACAACACAAAAATACTTTTTAAAAACCAGTAGTTCAGAGATTATCGCGTCCCACCACACAAACTTTAATTTCTAATATTAGTATAGAAGTATAGATTACTATTACATTACTATTTTTAGTTTTAACTGTTATTTAAATGTTACAATGAATTTATATTTTCAAACATTTTAAAGTACTACACTTTAAAGAGCACTAATCACGACTGTCCTTTTTAAACATAGCTACTTACTCTTTTATCAAAGCTATTTTAATGAATAGGGACAGAAATAGTATCTAAATGAATATAAGACGGAAAAAAAGTCTGTAATAATCAATAATATAGAGTGTGATGCGATAACTGGTTAAGTTGAAACTGGCCTTGTAATGTATTAATCTGTTTTAAGGTTCCGTCCTCAAAATTTATAGACAACTATAAATTCCTACTGAAAATGAAATATTTCATATTTTAATTTCTTCATTTCGGAAATAAGACAAAGGTCGGCGTTGAATTTCACGACTCATTCCGAAATGCCTCCAGACTTCGGCGGAACGTGTCATTACATTCCCAAGCTCCCTCTGCCTAACCCTGCTGTGTGCCGGTTACAGCCGAAGCTAAAAAAAATAGTTCAGTATAGTTTTTCTTATTTATACTATTATAATATTACTAGAGGGCGCGCGCGGCTTCGCCCGCTTATTAGGAGTGAATTCTAAAAAAACCACGAAACATGTGTTCAATAAAATATTTTTAACAGTCTGAATTTAAATTTTTATAAAAATCGGTGGCAATTTAAAGATTTTCCCATATAAACTTTCAACCCCTTATTTGAACCCTTAGGGGGTGAATTCTTAAAAACCATGAAACACGTGTACAATGAAATATTTTTAAGAGACTGAATTTCAAATTTTATAAAAATCGGTACAGATTAAAAAAAATTTCCATACAAACTTTCAACCCCTATTTCATCCCTTTAGGGTTAAAATTTTTCAAATTCCCTTCTTAGTGGATGTCCAGAATATGAAAATAAACGTCTGCCCAAATTTCACGTTTCTACCATCAGCGGTTACGGCTCTGCGTGCGTCTTACCTCAGTCAGTCAGCACAAGTCTTTTTATATATATAGATAAAACTAAAGAAAGAGTTTATTTGAGTTCAAAAATTATAATAACGATCCAGGCGAACGAGAATTCGCGAGCGGAGCGAGGGGATCGCCCACTCCTCCCGTCAATAAATGTAGAAATATTATTTGATTTTTTTTTTTTTCAAAATAGACAAAATGAACCAGGAACAAGCACCACAATTATTTATACCAACTGTACCACAAATTGACATTTCAATGGAAAATATAATTTACGACTTCAAGTAGATAATTATTTTTGTAAAAGGACCTAGACCTAGAAAAAAGAGGCTGTCGTGGCTCATTGGCACAAGGATGTGACTGTAAGGTGTGTAATTATAATTTTTCATTTCATCGCTTTGGCACCAAGACAAAAGCCTCATGTCGAGTTCCGCCACTCAACATAACACTGGGTTCCCTCTGCCTTCCCTGTTATATACGGGATATAGCGTGAAGCTTATTTTTTAATTCGCCTAAAAGATATCACGATTATTGCACATTTTACATGAAACTCATTAACCGAATTAATTGCGTATATTTAGTACTAGCGGCCCGCTCGTTACCCATGATAATATATTTTTACTATAACTGTATAGTCACACAAATTGTTCATAATAATGAACGCCTTCTTTACTATTCTGATCAAACCAGCCAATTTTCACCAAATAAAACAAAAGAAAACAGCGACGCCAAAGAGTGTATAACCTACGTTTGCGAGTAGGAATAGAACCTACCCTGTGTGCTTTTTGAGTTAATGTTTATTACACGGTTTTACTTAACGTCCTCCTGGCTTTTACAGCTTTATATGGAAGAGGGTACTGGCAATTGACATGATATTGATAGGTTTGAGTCTGGGCCTCCGTGCGGGCCTCGAACCTTGGCTTGGGGCCATCGGTCGGGCTGGGATATAATCTGTAAAATATGAATGATACTTAGATCCTTAGCATAAGACTGAGTTTCAATAGCAGAGCTATATCTATTGATAAAGTTCGGTGACTATACTGGCACATTGCGCATCTCGCGTAAAAAAATCGTTAAAATATTTTAATTTTATATAATCCCGAAAATTATAGTCACAAATATCATCTCGCAATTTTCAATTATTATTAATTTTTTTCTGAGGCCGGTCGTGGCGCAGCGGCACGAGGTGTGACTGCAAAACCGACTGGTTGTGGGTTCGATCCCCACTCGAGGAGATGAAATATTTACTTAAATTTATATTTCCATTTCTTCGCTCTGGTGTCGAGGTTAAGCGCGGCGTTGAGTTCTGCCACTCAACACGCAATGCCTCCAGAATTCGGCAGAAAGTGGGGAACGGAGTGTCTTAACACTAGGTTCCCTCAAAGAAGTCAAGTTAAGAACGTGCAAGGAAATTATACTTGCTTTTCAAGGTGGATACTCAATTTTGGGAGTAAAACTTAAAGAGGCAGAAGGCGCGATTTATAATAGCGATAGCGGCCAGACCATCGCGGGAAGCATGAAAGGCAATTACATGGCAGCATACAATGCAACATCTGGATTTGTCGAGTTGAATGAAGAAGAGACCAGGAGAACTGGATACCTTAAATTCAACACGCCTGCCAAT
>JAATLQ010036136.1:14943-35310 GCA_013421005.1 Heliconius erato x Heliconius himera | reverse complement strand
TGTAACGAGAAGCCCTGGGATGTATGGATCGACGAGATCGGGCACCAGTCGCCGCGACGTGATGAGGACGCCTCGGGGTTCACGCTACCGGCGGCGGTGGACAGCAAGAGCAGCGCGTCCGCCCGACGCACGAACGATGCTCATCCTTACAAAGCTGGGGACAGGACCAATGCCCGGTTTCGTCGCGCTGGGGTCAACCGCCTCAGGTACGACAGTATGAGCCTTCACGGACTGTTTCCACAAATGGACAATTTAAATGCTACAGTGTGTCATATGTGTGGTGTTATAGTAAAGTGTAGTGCAGCTTACAGACATTTACTTGAGTCTCACACGGGTGCTGAGCCTATACTACCGCCACCTCCCCCCACCGTCAAACTTAAATCTGTTCCCAGTAGAAGTCGACATAAAAAGGAGCCTCCTCCACCAGTCCCCTTAGAATTACCCAAATTGGAGAAATCTCCTATTCATACTGCCCCCAGTCCTGTCCCCCGAGTGGTTGTGCCTCAAAAAGACTTGCAATATGTAGATGATGCGACCACCTCCGCTCTTGCAGAGGTTCAAGTCAGTATGGAGAGTGGAGAGTTACCAGTAGTTAGTATACAGGACACAGAGGAATTACCCCTCGGTGAAAATATAACAGATGATATTTTTGCAATAATGTCCTCTGAGGGCATTCAGAGTGCAGACGACATCACAAATGCAACAGACTGGAAAAATATAATTAGAGATATAGGAAATATGCAAGAAATTAATTTTTCATCCGCTACTGATAATGTACAATCACAAGACTTATACCCCACAGTGGACGCCTCACTGGCAGGTTACACAATCACTGATACGGACCTCTCTAGTTTACAATTCGCCCCAAGCACGTCCCCCATGCTGTCGTCTGTGATAGATAATAGTGTACTCAATGCTCAAGCTTTAAAACCCGCACCGACCACGCCGAAGTCCTCAACGCGCAAATCTAGCAAGACCAAGTTTAACTTAAGAGAGTACGACCCGAACAAACACTGCGGCGTGGTCACCGCCGAGAACCCCAAGCCCTGCACCAGGTCCCTCACGTGCAAGGCGCACGCGTTATCGCTACGGCGCACGGTGGAGGGCCGGGCCAAGCCCTTCGACACCCTGCTGGCGGAGCACCGCGCCAGCAGGGACGCGGCCGCCGCGCCGCCCCCCGCGCCGCTCCTAGTCACCGCGCCGGACCTGGCGCTCAACGGGCTGGCGGAGCCCCCGGACGAGGCGGGCGAGGACGCGCCCGCGCCGCCCGCGCCCGACGTGTGCTGGTACGCGGCGTGCCCGCGGCCGCTGGCGCTGTGCACCTTCAACGCGGCGCACGCGGGCGGCGCCGTCACGCTGGGCAAGAAGTTCGCCACCGTGCGCAGCAACATCAAGTCGTCGCTGTCGCGCGGCGCGCTGGGCAAGGGCGCCTACTGCCCCGGCCTGGCGCTGGCGCGCCCGCTGCAGGCCGCGCAGCCCGAGGTGCGCCAGCTGGTGGCGGCGTGCGGCGGCGTGCAGCGCGCGCTGGGCGAGCTGCTCGCGCACGGCGCGCTCAACGGGCACGCGGCGCACGCGCACGCGCACAAGGCGCGCGCGGCGCTCAAGGCGGGCAAGCGGGGCGCGGGCGCGGCGGCCGCGGCGCTGGAGCTGGGCTTCGCGCTGGACCCGCTGCTGGCCGACGAGAAGTGCTGAACTTTGCGGTCGTGTGCTCGCTCAGTGTATATTTATTTGACGGTGACCAGATCGGAGGACCGCGAGTGCCGATCGTTGCGATGATGTAAATCTCATTTTTTGTCAAGAGACGAACTGATGTTTGTATTATTTTGTATATTATTTATAAGATTTTTTAAATCGCCGACCGAGCGTCGGCCGACGACGGAGAATTAATAGAATTATGCAGAATGGTTGTATTTTTTTGAATGACGTAACTCATTGTTGAAACCGAAATGAATACTGCGAAATGGCCTAGGATTAATGTTTAATGTGATGAAAATTTCCATGTAAAAATATAAATACTATTAAAATAAGTCTATCCATAATAGTAAATCGCCTCCTTTTGAAGATACCTCAATAACTAAATCGACGTGTTTTAATTTACACAGACACCTCTAGAACTTGTTTTTATACACGATGTGTTCCCACGGCGCGGCGTCGGGGCCCACCGCGGTGAAAGTCGCGGAAGCGAACTACCGAAGCAATATGAATTGATATCAATTATTGTTTTTACATTAAATTATCATTTTTAACAAAAATAATATCTTTTAGTTGAACTAAATCTGACACATTCAAAGTACACATTTTAAGCCTTTCTCTTTCCTGTGCGTGGTTATTATTTTTTTGATTATGAAAATTATATGGATATCGATCTATCCGTCGAAGTTGCTACAGAAGTTACACAAAAATGACGAATTCCACAATGTTTAATAAAATATGCCTTAATTTAAAAAGAAAAATAAATATGATAATTTTATTTAAATCAAAGAATTTAATCAGTTCACCCTGTATTTCGCACACAGCAGGGTGAGCAGAGGGAACCGAACAGTGTTCGGGAATGGTGTATCTCAACTTCGTTCCCTGTTTGCTGCCGGATTCTGGAGGCATTGCGTGTTGTATGTTGAAACTCAACGCCGCGTTTTGCCTCGATACCAGGACGAAGAAATGAAAAAATAAATTTAAATAAATATTCCTCGAGTGGGCATCGAACTCAAAACTGTCGCGTTGCAGTCACACCTTTGTGCCCCTGCGCCACGTCGGCATCAATAATATTTTTATTTATTTCTTTAAATTCAATAATATTAATGTAATTTAAATACGTTTACCTATACTTTTAACAAAAACATGTAATAATATTTTACCATGGACTATTTAAGAATTAAGCATTACGAATAGCAGTCAGTTATTTTACTGTATCGATTTTGATGTATTTTCATATTTTTAGATACATTTCGAAGATGTAGGTTTCGTTTGGTTGGAAGTGGGCCAGCGAAGCCTAAACTTAGCACTTTATATTTAACACTGAAGTCTCTTTTGTGACGACAAAACTTATATTCTGTTTTTTTCTATTTCTAGGGGTAAGTAAAAATAAATGGAACGTTGTCGTTTATTATTTAAAAAGACAGTGTAAGCCGTTGTAGCGAAGCGGCACAGAGTCCGATTGTAATCTCAACGGTTGTGGGTTCTATTCCCACAAGGGGGAATAAAGAATTTTTATTTCCTCGCACTGTTAACAAAGCGTGAAATTTCACTTATTGGACAAAATGTGGTAAGCGGAGTGTCTTAACTCTTAGTTCTCTCTGTTATAGGTTCCATTCTAGTATTCGGGATAAAGCGTGAAACTGAAAATAAAATTAGTAAATATTTTTAACGCAATTGTTGCGCAGTTATCATAGGTATGAAATGGTTATTTAGTGCTGAGAAAAAAATAAGCTTAGAGAAGCTGTACATTTTTATCCATAGTAGAGACTCTTGTCTATTCTAGCTTCACTCTGTATCCCTCCCAGCAGGGTAGGAAGAGGGAACCTAGTGTTAGTTCCCTTCTCATTTTCCGCCGAATTCTGGACGCGTTGCGTGTTGAGTGGTGGATCTCAACGCCGCGATTTACGGAGTCACCACAGCGAGGATAAAAATATTAAATATTTCATTCTTCATTGGGAATCGAATCTACATTATGTCCCATTTACATAAACCAATGCCTCATTATTTTATGAGCAGAAACACGAGCTCCTCTAGGGCGACGTTTTTGGAGACTAAACAGCGGCAGGTAGGAGGATGTGCAGGATGCATGGAGTTTTCAAAGATTAGCTAAATTAATTTCTTTACGTAAACAGTAAGTATTATAACAGATTTCAACTTCACGTCACTTTACACCCAACGAGCTTTACACATTAGCGTATCTAGAGTCTTGAAACAGATATGTTCGTGTAAATGTTGTTATTTTAATTTTTCGGATCAAATTTTGTTGTAAGTAAAATTTCTGGGGTGGGCATAGTCCAACCGGCTCCCCCCACCACTTAAATTTATATTTTCATTACTTTGCTCTGGTGTCGAGGCCAAGAGGTAGAGACAGGCACTTAGTTCCCCACTTTCCGCCGAATTCTGGAGGCATTGCGTGTCAAGTGGCGTAACACCGCCGCGCTTTTTCTCTATACCAGAGCGAAAAAATGCAAATATAAATTTAAATAAATACTTCATTTTAACGACTGGGGATCGAACCCACAACCAGTCGCATTTACAGTCACGCACTTTTGCACCACCGCTACGTAAGGCTTCAGCCACCACCACCTTCCAAGATCTTTCAGTCCTTGTTTCTTATTATTATTTACATTAATGGAATACGGAGAACAGAGTATCTGTTGAACAATAATAATAAAGAGAGAAAAATGAAGATGTACTTAAGTCAGAACTAAAAATAGTTTACCATTACGCATATTTTTAATTAGATTAGACTTCTTGATTTTACTCGGTTCAGTAACTTTTTGGAATTAGAGAGTTATAAGAAATCTATTTTATTACGAAATTACCAAAAAAAGAAATGAAATTTTATAATACTACTCTACAAGTTATATAAATATTTCATATATTAGATTAAATAATATAAGGTATAATTTACCATTTACGGCCTCATATCAATTTTGAGGCCGTCTTGTCGCAGGGGGATAAGCGTGTGACCGTGACGGGACGGTTATGAGTTCGATTCCCACTAGGGGGAAAAAATTATTACTTTAATATTTTTTTTCATTTCTTCGATTCTATTCTTATTCTTCTTATACCAAGGCAAAAGCGTTAAGCTCCGCCACTCAATATGCAATGCATTGAAAATTCGGCGGAAAGTGGGGAACGGAGTGTCTACAACTTAAAACTAGGTTCGCACTCCCTGCCCTGCAATATGCGGGATACAGCGTGAATCTATTACAATAAATTTAAATACAGTACCTTAACCTACTAAAAACGTGTTTTTCTGAAGCAATTAGTCATAGCTTAAAAGCTCATTTATATCCGTTACTAAATTTGAAATATAAACACTTTGGTTTTGAATAATTTTAAATGTCTTTGTTCTAGTTAAATTTATGTACTTAGATCTATTAATTAAAGTAGTGGTGGAACAAAAAGGTTGATTGATATTACTATGTAACTGAAATTTCGAACTATCTACAATACCTACAGAATTCTGTAGAAAGTGAGGCAAAGGAAGTGCCTTAAAGGGAACGGAGTGCCTTAACACTACCAGGTTCCATCTGCCTACTATGCTATGTGCGAAATACAAGGCGAAGCGAAAAAAAATATCGTTTTACATTTGTTTTTCACGGTACCTTTTTGAGATTTTTTTTTTGTTTTTTTTTCAGCTTTACGCTGTATCCTGCACACAGCAACGTATCTAGTGTTAAGACACGCCATTCCCCACTTTCTGCCAAATTCTGAAGACATGACGTGTTGAGTGGCATAAGTCAACGCCGCGCTTTGCCTCGACGCCAGAGCGAAAAAATGGAAATATACATTTAAATAAATATTTCATCTCCTCGAGTGTGGATCGAACCCACAACCTTTGTCACACTTTCGCCCCTGCGCCATGGCTGGCCTCAGCCAGTTCTTGAGCCGGTTTATATTTTCAGACCATATTTTAGATTTCAATCATTGTTTTTAGTAAATAATCGTTAACGTTGTGTTTAAATCATATAATTCGGTACAGATATTTTAAAAGTAATACTTCTTTACCTTCGGCCTGGTTAAATAAAACGATATTTTAAATCGCGTATTCTTTATTGAGGAGAGGAAGGCAACTGCCCGTTGACCTATAATTTTGAAATTTGGCAATAAATAAGTAAAATGCAAATAAAAAATAATGCCAAAATGGAAATTGATGTCGTTATTAAAGAAAACAATCATTAGTTTTGTTGGTTTACAACTTTATATGTATTAAAGCATTGAGAGCTGCAACTTTTATAAGTTGTACCTACTTCCCGTTGACCTACAATCATAAAATCGGTATGGATTATGAAACCTACGGCGGGGAAGTCCGACTCGAACTTGGCTGTTTTTTTCTTTTGAGTAACTCTACTGCTATTTTTTTACTTTTAATGTATAGTTAAAAATTAAATCAGCTTCATGTTTTATCCTGCACACAGCAGTGTAGGAAGGAGCCTAGTGTTAGAACACTCCGCTTCCCACTTTCCGCCGAATTCTGGAGGCATTGCGTGAGGGACATTAGCATTTGCTGACTGACGGGAAAATATAAGCATAAATAAATATTTCACTTCCTCGAGTGGGGATGGAACCCACAACCAGCCGATTTTACAGTTACGCTTTGTGCCCCTGCGCCACGACTGGCCTCAGAATTGAGGAAAAGGCGGAAAGTGGGTAACGGAATTGTCTCGATAGGAACGAAGTGCTTTAATACTAGGTTTTTTCTATCTACCCCGCTATGTGCGGGATACAAGATGGAGGAGATGAAATATTTACTTAAATTTATATTTCCATTTCTTAGCTCTGGTATCGAGGTTAAGCGCGGCGTTGAGTTCTGCCACTCAACACGCAATGCCTCCAGAATTCGGCAGAAAGTGGGGAACGGAGTGTCTTAACACTAGGTTCCCTCTGCCTACCCTGATGTGTGCGGGATACAGCGTGAAGCTAATTATAATTTAATTAATATTATAAAACCTCAAATTTCTTTAAAATTGCAGGTGAAATTAGTTTTTGGGCATATTCTAAGCTAAACAAAAGAGGACAATGTTACGTTAACATTAATTAAATATCATCACGACATCTTATTTAATAAATAATATGAATTTATTTTTTTTGGATCAAGCTTGACTTCAAATTATTTTTCTCTCTATACAAACAAGAAAAACTTGTCTTTAGCTAGTAGGTATATCTAAGTAAGGATAAACGTTCTGCAAATTGTGTTTTCGCAGAAACAAAAATAGACTGAATATCTGTTTTATATTATTTTTTATTACTCATAGAGAATGTGATTTTACTTAAATTCTTTGGAAAGAAATGTGTCATATGTAATTATTGCATACTTGAACTATAGATAAATCAGTCTCTAAATCGTTGACGCTCATTTTTAGGATTCCGTGCCGTTTAAGGAAACAGATCAGCTTATAAGATCACTTTGTTGTCTGTCTAGAGCCTTTATCTCAGGAACGCTTGGAGATATCGCGTTGAAATTTAAACTATATACACAGATCAAAATTGTATTTCTACATTTACTTAAACAAAGATATGATCGTTTTTATCCCAAAAAACGAGTGTTCAAAACACTACAAAGGGAATCAAAATTAATAGGATACTTCCGGTTGACTGGAATTAGAAATTTGGCAGCTAGCGTCTACAGGTAGTACTAATTCAGGGGAAAATCTGAAATCTATACATTTGGGGCTAAATCCTAAAAAATGATGGGGGCAAAATTTGGTATTAATGCCGCGGTAAAGTTCAAGTGAGATATCAGATGAAAGGGCTCTGGCTAAGTTAAGCTTGAATTGCATAAAAAGCGAGACCTTTATTTTTTGTACGGTATCCTCGGTGAGCTAGCCCGATTGGCGCTTGTCCAGTTTTATTTCGTTAAAAATGGGCACTTTTAAATCACTTTGTTGGTGCCTTTTAATTTTTTATTTAATTCGTCATACTCATTTCTTCATCGGGTATTTCTTCAGAATTTTTCATAATACACGGTGTCTTCATCGTATTGTTGGGGTGCTTGTAAAAATGTTCCTGTAAAAATTCTGTGGTTACATGTGTAGATGTATTCACGTGTGGATGTACGATGACATGTATTTCGTTTTCGTTGTAAGTTAAAAAAAAAAAATGAGTGTTCCTTAGACCACACTGCTGAGCTAAAAAAAATGTTTTGTAAAATGTTAACCTTCAATACCTTTTTCTATTGCGACATGTCTCTCTTGCCTCTACAGCACTGGTACCCAACCAATGGTCCGCGGACCACCAGTGGTCCGCAGAAGCCTAAATATGATGAGGATGGTGAGGCGATGTTTCTGTTTAATTATCACAGTTATTTTTTTATACCTACATGCATAGTGGTCCCTGCTACCAAGAATGATAAATAAAGTGGTCCTTGATCAAGAAAAGGTTGGGAACCCCTGCTCTACAGTAATGTACGAAAAGGCATTTTATGAATTCATTTTAAAATCAATAGAATATCATCATTTTTTATTTTTCATCTAAAACAACGTTGTCTTAATGCGAACGAAGTGTATGTACACTAGGTTCCCAGTTTCCTAGCCAAACCCAGTTTATTCGGGATACGGTGAGAAGCTAAAAAATAACAGAGAGATTGATTGAAATTAATATATGACATAACAAATGAAAACACAAATAACTTATCATAAACTTTATTTTAATTTCGTATTTCCTAACAATTTAACATCGCAACGCTTTGCAGTCAATATTATTAAGCATTTCCACTTATAGAAAATATAAGATCACTATTGATAGAAAAGAAAGGAAAAAAAAACGTAATATGCTCTGTGGTATTCAGATAATTTTAAACAAAATGTCGGTGTTTTAAAAGCAGTATATTGTCTATGTTTCTATCTGTTTTATTGGATTTAAGTGTAGTAATAATTTCTCTTTCTATCTAAATTTCAAGCGTTCAGCTTTCCAGCCAGTATTTCAAGTGTTTTTTAATTTTTTAATTCATTAAGCGTTATTAGAGGTTTATTTACTATAGTATTCCTTTTATTACTTAAATTCGAAATTACAAAGTTTGCAAGATATAAATTAAAATCACTATTTATTCTTTCTTCCAACTCTGACGCCTTTCGCTTTTGATTTCACGATGCCCTTGAATTGTTTTGTTGTAATTGCCTTTTTCCTGAAAAAAAAATATTAGAATAATAAACTAAAGAGAAACAAGTAATCTATTTATAAACTAACAACGTTATTATTAAGATACTTCCGTAACCTATTTTCCGTCGAATTCTGGAGGGATTGCATGTGAGCGGTGAAACTTAGCGCCGCGTCGTTACCACAAGAAGAAATGAAATTATTAAATATTTCATTTTTTCCAAGTGGGATTCGAACCCACAAACTGACACGTTTATAGTCGCACCCTTAAATCCTACGCCACGACTGGCCTCCTTAATTTAAAAACAATAAATATAATAAAAACATATACATTCAACCATAATCGTTAGTGTAAATAAAAAGTAGTTTTTCCTACTTAAAAAATTAAGACGCCATTGTATGACAGTAGGGCACTAACTGACTAAGTTTACTGGCTGTGAGTATGATCCTCATTCGAGGATATGAATTATTTTTCGTTGTCATTTTTCGCTCTGGGTTCACCCAACACGCCATGTCTCCATTTTGAGCGAAAACCAAAAACGGAGTGTCTAGACACTAGGACCCCTCATCCTATATATTATATGGGACATACAACGTAAATTTTCATTTTCTGAATCGCTGGGACGAACTCTAAAAGGTGCAGCTTCATATCCTGCCACATTTTTATAACGAATTTTCAAATAATATTTTCAAATGTCTATATCGTATCTAAAAAAAAAGAAATTAATAAAAAAAAAATACCTTTTATTAAGATTCTTCCTTGATAACGGTAAATATGCATACGGGTCGGGTTTTCCTTGCTTCTTAATATCTCCTTTAGCTTTTTTCGATCTGTATTCGTTCCCCATAGACGAGGCGACGGACGCGGCGGAGCCTAGCGGTCTGAAAGGTGCGATAATATTTTATAGAATATTTAAAAACATATTTATATTGGACAAAACCTAATGTTGATAGTGACAGAAAAATATATAAAAATAAGAATTCATTGAGTAAAAAAGAAAAATTGCGGAAAATGGGGAGCGGAGTGTCGTAACACTAGGCTCCCTTTGTTCCTGGTATTTGAGTGATGCCACGTGAAGCTAATAAAATATATATTGAAGAAACAATATGGACCAGAAAAATATTTGGATATTAAAATGAATTTATAAAAATGTTTTTTTTTAAATGCGGCAGTTCTGCAGTAGAGTGTCCTTTTTTTAAATATTTTCATTTTATTTTAAACATTTTAATTAAATATTTTCATCTAACTCTTGTAATAACGCAAAGCGCGGCGTTGTGTTCCGCCACTCATCACGCAATGACTTGAGCATGTTGTAAGTGGAGAATGGAGTGGTTTAATACTACGTCCCCCTATATTACGCTATATGCAATACAGCGAGACGCTGTAAAAATATATATATTTATATTAGAACGTCAACGTAGCGCAATGGGGCATCTACTTCGAGTTCCATTCAAGATATTGATAGTTCAGTTATTTAGATTTTCCTCCACCGACAAGACCAAGGGTTGATTTCAAGAGTTGAGTGAACAGAAAACAGAGAAATGGATGGAATGGAATGGATGTCTTAGCCCTAGTATTCGAAAAGTGTGAGACTTAAAAAATAACATTATTTATTAATGAAACAATAAGCCATACCTGTGTATTCCTTTACCGCCAGTTTTATATTTAGATCCAACGGTCACAGTGGAGGCTCTGCTTCTATTTGTTCGTCCGCTCTTAATACTGAGGATGTCGTCGTATCGACGTTTCGTTCCCGGTTTGAGTAATTTTGACGATTTTGTGTTATTTTCTTCGTTATCTGTCGGTTTAACGATATTTAAAGTAATATTTTTTTCTATTAATTTTGTTAGTCTTTAATTTTTTTTTATTAAGTTATGATAATTTTATATGTAAAAACATAAATTATAAAGTTACACTATAAGAATTTAATGTAATGTAAAAAAAAACTAAGTCATGACACAACTATCATCAGTTGAATATTTATTCAGAAAATGTATAAAAATTTGAACCTGGTCGGTTTCGAGTATTTTTCTTTCATAAGTGTGGAATAACACTTTAAAAAATGTTAAAAATATCATCAGTTGTTCAATTATTGTAATTTAGTTATAAAATTTAAAAAAAAACAGCCTAAATAAATACAGCCTAAAACAGAAATAGAAAAAAAATTATCAAACCTGTATCATCTGTGTCACTGTCCACATCACCACTCGGCCTTGGTTCTTCATCATCACAATCATCATCGCCGAGACCCTCATCACTGATAATAAGTCTACCATCGGGTGCTGTTTTGAAGCCGCCATCTTTCTTCTTTGTTTTTTCTTCTATTACATGTTTCCTTTGAGTTGGATCAGTTGCTGGAATAAAATGAAGTAGAAGTCAGATATATTATATGGATGTAGTTCTTCTGTTTGTGTGTTTGTCACCCTACTCGTTCTGAACGGCTAGATGGATTTGGATGAAATATTATTAAATATTTCATTAAGTTTTTGAACATATTATTTTTTAACATATTTTATTATAAAATTCCAGACCATATTAACATGAAAAATCTCATTTCCAAAATCAAAATATCGAATTACCTGTAATCTTCCTAGCAGACGCCACATCAGCCAAATCCACAATATTCTCCGGATCATCCTGGATCCAGGCCTGGTTCCTTCCTTTCACCTTCTTCTTGATCCTGGGACGTTCTTCGTCATCAACGTGCTCCATGTCCGAGTCGGAGTCCCTAAGGATGTCTTCCAGTGTCTTGGTACCTTTAATTTCTAGATCTGATGATGAATCGTTGTCTTGTTCTCTGAAATGGTATTGAAAATATATTTTATGTTTTTTTTGATTTTCATATTTATATATAAAAAATAAGAATGTAGCTTCCTTCCACTTGGATTCCACTTGGAATCCTCCAACTTCTCTGTCCACTAAGCCATATGTTCTCATCACACTACGTCGAAATTTTTATAAGCTTGTTATAGTTTTAATCATAATTATGTTTTTAGTATCTCTGTAGTATGATTTTTACAAATTTGTGATATCGAATATTTTATTGTTACAATTGTAGGAATAACTAGGAATATCGTAAAAAAAGTACTTAAATCGAACGCAATGCAATAGTTGCGAATTAACAATCAATAACATACAAAAATTATTAAAAACAAACAAAAAAAAACTAAAAAACAAGATATCTAAACAAAAAAAATAACTAACCGCTGCCCCTCCTTCATCCTCTTCTTCCTATTATCCATTTTCCTTATATTCTTCAGCCGTTTCAACATAACCTCATCTTGTTGGGGAATTAACTTCTCTATTATTTCCGCCCCGAACTTCCTCGTCATTCGCGTTAAGAAATAACCGATTTCTAAGCGAGAGTGTCGTTTGCAATCGTCGGCCATTGTCGACAATGTCTTGAAGATCAACGGTAAACTGCCCGACAGTACGTCTGTTGGTATCACTTTCGTGTATACCTGTTCGATTTAAATTAATAAAAGTTAGTTTTGATTTATAGAAAGAATCTGGGTAAATTGATTTATTTTAAAAAGGGTTTTCGTATCGTAAAAAGTGTTTTACAGGAATTCAATTTACTATTTTAGAATTCTTATAATTCTGCACAAACAGATATAAGAAATTGTTAAAAATATCAATAAACATATTTTTTTTCTAATTTAAAGGCAAAATTAAAAAAAAATCTACTGAATATTACAAATTCTAAAGTAAAATTAGACATTACAACAATACCACTAACCTTCAAGAAACTCATACAAGCAGCAACAGTCTCCCTGTTATTCTCCATCATGTGCTCAGCCACCTTCTCCAGCAGACTCTGGACCGTTTCCAGACCCATGTCCTCGCTGAAGGTGAAGAGGGCCGAGGCCAGGGCGCGGAGAGAACAGCTCTTGACACGTGGGAGGGGGGCGGAGAGACCAAATAGTAAGAGGTTTATGTATGATTGCATGCCTAAGGGAAAATATGGTTATTTTATATGGTTAAAGATTGATATTGGTTATAGTGTAAACCTGCTAGTAATAGCCTTTTAAGCAAATTTTCAGGATGGACTAAAAATATTTTCAAAAAAACTCAGTTTAATATATACATATTTTAAGATGATTTTAAGAATTTCGAAACTTCATGTCTATTCTCTACTATAAAAATAACAAAAATCTATGTTGTATTTTTTTTACACTATCGAGGCAGATATTAGTGTGCACAAATGCACAAACACACAAGTAAAATTAAAAAAATATATTGTTTTAATGATATATCATTATCATCCAAGTATAGACAGAAATGAATCAAAATTGTATAGAATAGTTCTGTCAATTTTTTATATAAATTTCGAACATTTTGAAAGAAAACATTTTGAAGAAAAAGGACAAAATTTACAATGTGTTCACGAAAATAATTTATAAAATATTTTCACATTAAAATATATTTGATCTCACCTCCATCCTGCCCTTTTAGTACATTTCCAATAGTATTTATAACGCTGAAGGCCCACTGTCTACATTTCGAATTTATATCTCTTGTGCATATAACAGATTCTGCGATTGCACTCTTTATTAATTTACTTTCCGCGTTCAAGTATGGTGATGTATTTATTAAATGTTCTATACACCTGTAAATAAATACAACAGTTTTTCAAAGTTTCCCACTATTCTGCACATAGCAGGTTAGACAGAGGGAACCCGAGAACCTAGCGTTCCATTTCCCAATTCGAATTCTGAGGTATTGCTTGTTGAGTGACGGAACTCAACGCTCTTTGCCTCGTTACCAGAGCAAGAAAAATTAAAATATTAAATATTTCATTTCTCGAGTGCGAATTGAACCCACAACCTGTCGCGTTTACAGTTAAACGGTGGTGTCACTGCGTCACGATTAGCCGAATTACTTTTTAAGTAAAGTAAAGAAAAATCAACGACGTAAATTTGATCTCGATGGAATAAATTATTTTCATTGCACCAGTCTGATGAAACAGTGCAAAAATGCGGTGTTGAGTGCCGCCATTCAACACATTTGAGAATACTAACAAAGTACAAAAACTAACAAAGAGATAAAATGTATTTTATATCTGTCCTTTTAAGATACTTCGATTTGCTTTTCTTCGTCCATTGTTTACAGACATTGTATGTGATAATGGACGTTTCTCTTTTGATTAAGAAAAATAGAATCTGAATTATATTCTAACGATAAATCTATAGATTCACTCACTTACACTCGAAAAAAACGCATTTACTAAATTTCTTACAAATAAATATACAAAAAAAGACACACTTTTTATCAGCTTCCCCCTGTACCCCGTACACAACAGTGTAGGCAGAGGGAACAAAATGTTAAGACAATCAATTCCCCACTTTCCGCCGAATTTTTTGGAAGGCATTACGTGTTATGTGGCGGGAATCAACGCCGCGCTCTGCCTCGACATGCAACTACGGAACGGAAATATAAATTTAAATAAATATTTCATTTCCTCGAGTGGGGATCGAACCCACACCCGATCGCGTTACAGTCACACCCTCGTGCCTCTGGGCCACGAAGGCCTAGCATTTTCTTTATCTACGATGCTAATTTTAATAATTACCTTAACCTAGCCGCCTTACTGCTATCAGCCACCTTACTCAACGACGTCATCAACAACTTCTTAATCTTCTTATAGTTATTCGACAAAAACTCTTTACAGCTATCGTTATCACTTTTAAATATTTCCTCTAATATACGATAGGCCTTCTTATGTTCCATTTCAAGTAATTTAGCTTTGTCTTTATATTTTAATTGTGTTTTTTCTTTATTATCTTCTGTATCCATCTTTTCTTTTCTACTCTTTTTGAACTTCTTCGGATTTTCTAGGACGGTCTCGCATAGTGGGAAGACCCAATTGTCAAATAATTTAGCTATTTGGTCGCTGTTTTGATATAGAACTAGTAGGCGTATTACGTCTAATATGGATTCTCTTTGGAAGTGATCATCTTTTGACACTTCTAGTTGTTGTAGGGCGTTGTTGAATAATTCTTCTCTTAGATTTTGATCACTTATTGTTAGGTACACCTGCGAATTAAATGTTTTTGTAGTGATATCGTTTTTATAATTAACGATAGTTTTTTTTTTTAATTTCTAGTGTTAAGACAGCAGAAACTAAACTAAACTAAACGTTGCGTTTTGAGTGGTGGTTTGAGTTTGAGTTAAAAAAGTTAAGACACTCCGTTCCCCACTTTCTGATGAATTCTGGAGGCATTGCGTGTTGAGTGGCAAATACTTTTAGTTCTTACAATTTAATTATAAAATTTATGTTATGTTATATAAAATTAATTAAATATATAACATTATTAGCAAATATATACATACCTGTATAGTTTCCAACGCGGCCAACCTCTGCCCCTCAGCCGTACCACCCTTCACGGGGGACATATAAATATTTAACAGAATAGGCAAATAATTTTTACCAAATCTTGCCAATTCCGCCCTATCCTCATCTTCTGCAGAAGAGATCAACTTCCTGAGTGCCTGCATGACAGACAACCTAAACTCCGGATTATCCTTTAAAACATTTCCCAACACTCTGGCCATCATTTTGAAATTATCTTTGATATCCTTTGGATGATTACAAAAACTCGGCAATAAAGCCCATAATTGATTACACAATAAATCGTAAGTGTGAGACGCGGCCATATTCTTCTCCTCGGCCAATTCTCTACATTTCTTACGGCAAAATGTGGCCATTTCTAAAATCTCCGTCGCAAAGAATTTTAAATTGGAATTGGTGATTTTTTCCTTTAGAACTGGTAAGAGCCAACTTCTATCCAAATTTATGTTCTTTTCATCTCTTAGAGGGATTATTTTTAATACAAATTCTGGTCCTAGAGATTTGATGGCGCACCCTGTAGCGTATTCTGCCTCTTTTATGTTGTGGAAGTTATGACTTTCACGTCTTTCGTTTAATTTTTTTAGTAAAGGCGCCATTACATATTCGACCTTATCGTTGGCTATCTGTTGATGGGAATAAACAGGATTAAATTATATTCACAGTTTCTTTATAAATATTTAAATTTTAACATTAAAATAATTAAATTGTATTTATATCTAATTTTAACAAAAAATATATTTTATTATTATATTTTAAAAAACTCAGTTATATTATATAATTCTTACGAAATTTGAACTCGCTTACCTCAAAACACACGGCAATAGTCAAAATCACGTGTTTAATCGCTTGATTGAAGGGATTATCGAGTCCTGTCCCTATACATTTAAAAATGGCGTCGATATGAGATTTGTATCTTAAAAGACTTTCATCTGATTCTATTGCTGATTTCACACAATCTAGGAGCACGGCCTGAAATGTAAATAACATAAGAAATATAATAAGTACTATATCAAAAAGACGATTGGGATACGATTTTAGAAAGGTGTAAAAAACATTACGAAGCGGAATTTGAACCTGCGCCTTTCGGGAATCGTCCAAGCGGTCTGTCTGATTTTAAAAAATCCTAACAGTATTGATATAAATAAATAAAACTCAGTTTCTCAGAGGTCGCGGCTAGTCGTGGCGCAGGGGTGTGGTAAGGGACAGGTTGTGGGTTCCATTTTTACTCCGGTTAAAAGAAATATTTCATATTTATATTTCCTCGCTCTGGTAACCAGGTAAAGCGTTACGTCGAGTTCCGCCACTCAATTCGCAATACATATCTCCACAATTCAGAAGAAAGTGTCTTTACGAGAATGGAGTGTCTTAACACTAGGTTCCCAGGTTCCCTCTGCCTGCCGTACAATGTGCGTAATACATCGTGAAATTAAAAATACTCACTTTCAAGGCGTTCGTAGATGCAGCGTTAACATCCGCCACGTCCGAGAGCCATAGCTCCGAGACACAGATATTTACAAATTGCGGTAGATTTGGCATACACAAGTTAAGATCCAAGCTGTAAAAAAAATATATTTATAATAAAAATAATTACGTTTTGAAATTGGTTGATATGTATTGTGTGGGCGCGCGTAAGATCATAAGAAATATACAGAGGGTTTTTATCATCACCATTTTAAATGAAAACACAGTTTTAACTAAAAAATATAAATATTTTTTATAGAGTTAATTCACAAAATCGAGTCGTAGGTATTGGCGGGAAATTTGAACGTTGTTTAGGTTTATAAAATAAGTAAAAAAAAGAAAAGGTAATTGCTTAATATAGAATGAGAGATATCCCTTTCTCGTTCTGGTATGTTTTTTGAGAATTCGATTCATAGTATTTTTGTAGTATGAGGTTTACGTTATTGGTATCTATCTATCTTGTACAAATATAATAAAGTACGGATAAAAATCATGAAATGAAAATAATAATCATACATCTAAACTATTGAGGAATTTTGATAATTTTTTATAGGTATGGGTTTCAAACATTTTACCCCATATGCTGTTTACGTGAAAGAAGCTTCCTATATATACGAAAAAAAATCCAAAAATAAATTTAAAATATAACTTATTAAAATCAGCTTCACGCTGAACATGAACATAGTGATAAGACACTCCGTTCTCCACTTTCCACCGAATTCAAAAACAAAATAATCGCAAAAAAATAAATACCCAGCAAGACACCCATATGCCTGTTGCAAGACCGTAGTCCACGCCAATATCTGTCCCGTATCGTTCGCAGGTGGTCTCGCCGCCATCAGTGCTCTTGTCAATTGAACGGAGAGATTCGCTGTCAGATTGCATATGGCTGCCGGCGCGGAGAACAGAGAGTGCAGAGTGTGGAGGCAACAGGTCTTTATGTATACATTGTTGTGCGTCATTAGAGAGAGAATGGCTTCGCATATTGTCTGAAACAAAAGTTTATATAGTATACTAGAGGGCGCGCGCGGCTTCGCCCGCTTATTAGGAGTGAATTCTAAAAAAACCACGAAACACGTGTTCAATAAAATATTTTTAACACTCTGAATTTAAATTTTTATAAAAATCGGTGGTAATTTAAAGATTTTTCCATATAAACTTTCAACCCCTTATTTGAACCCTTATGGGGTGAATTCTTAAAAACCATGAAACACGTATTCAATGAAATATTTTTAAGAGTCTGAATTTCAAATTTTATAAAAATCGGTACAGATTAATTTTTTTTTCCATACAAACTTTCAACCCCTATTTCATACCTTTAGGGTTAAAATTTTTCAAATTCCCTTCTAAGTGGATGTCCAGAATATGAAAAAAAACATCTGCCCAAATTTCACGTTTCTACCATCAGCGGTTACGGCTCTGCGTGCGTCTTATCTCAGTCAGTCAGCACAAGTCCTTTTATATATATAGATTACTATCTGCGATTTCCATCTTTGAGATAATTCACTCTACTTAAATAGTTATGAAAGATATCCCGAAAATTATACGATATCGAGAAACACAAGATTTGATACTATACACTTGAAGCACACAAATTTGTGGACTATTACTTTTAGCTTCTTAGCCTCACGTATCCCGTAAATAAGAATAGGCAGAGGGAACCTACTTTAAAGATATTCCGATCTCTTATATATTAAAAGGCAAACACGTTTTCTGCTTTTTACGTGTAGGTGTGAGTCTCCCCCACCTCTGTTACCGCTCACTTTTCCATCATAAATCTTTTTTGCCATTCTTTCATCACTCATTCGTTCGACGTGCCCAAACCAGCTGAGCACGTTCTTCTTCATTCTCACCGTGACATCCTCGCTAGTACCTGCCATTCTGTGTACCTCGTCATTGCGGATTCGATCAGCTAAGCTGACTCCGCATATCCTACGAAGAGATAGCATTTCCACGGCATTCATCTTTCTTTCATTCTTCTTCTGTAATACCCACGTTTCGCTGCCGTATAACAGAGTCGGTACCAACACTGCATTGTGTACGGCCAAACGCGCAGCTGTGCTGACGTTTCACCGTCTCATCAATGCAGCTAAGGCTCCGTTAACCTTGTTACCGTCAGCAATACGCCTTTCCACATCCATCTCGTATCTTCTATCTCTACTGAACATACTTCCCAAATATACCACTTCATTCACTTGTTCTAATATCTTACCATTTACTCTGATCTTGCATTCTGTCCTTTCTTCATTTCTTTAAAATACCAGAACCTTTGTCTTATTCGCATTGACTATAAATAGTAAATCAATATCAAAAAATAAGTTCTAGTATATAAAATGATTGAAAAATAATTTTCAATTTTTGGAATTTTACACAAACTCACTTTAATATTCTCCTTACTAAAAACAGGTAAGACATCTCTCAACAAAGTCAAAGTATGCAAAACCGTACGATGTCCAGAAAGAAGTGCTTCGGAGTTAATTTGAGAGAGGCAGTGTTCAGACACTCTGTTTGACGCTGGGTGGAGTTTTGGCACCTGAAATTAAAAATTAATAATATGTATCTGTGAAATAATAAGTTAATATTATAATATTATATTCAGGCCATCGTAGAGCAGCGTCACAGCGCCTGATTTTAAGCACGACGGTTGTGGATTCTATTCTAACTTGAAGGAAAAATTTACTCAATTTTTTTGGTTCTAATAAGAAAACTAAATGCGGTATTGAGTTCCGTCACTAAGCACGTAATGTCTTCACATTAGGTTCGCTCTGTTTACACTGCTGTATGCGGGATACAGAGTGAAGCTATTTACTAAAAATATGTTATATGTATCTACTAATATCTAAATTTATTAATTCGAAAATTTATAACGCATGAAAAAAAAATTAATGTTCGAATGCTATTTTTGATCAACTTTTTTGGTTTGACGACACTGTGACCCATTTTAAGAGAGATTCAAAGTTTGGGGGTATACATTTATAAAGAAAAATTGGTGAGTTAAATGTTAGATAGTTTAAATTCTTTAAGCAGAACTGTATCTGGGGGCACGGCAGTGCCCCCGCCAAGTCGAGCAAAAAACAGCGGCACGGCCGTACCATCCTTTTCTCGAAGCAATTCAGGCCATTTTCGACCCCCTATAACGTCGTTGTGGATAAAACAAGAAACCTGAATTTTCAGTTACTAATCAGGCATAATATAAACACGGTATATTTAAAATTTCAGTCAATTTGAACCAGTAGTTTAAGAATGACAACTTGTTAAAGTTTCTAAATTTTGTCACTCACTGACTGACTCACTGATCATCAAAAGTCCAAGGCACTTCTAGCAGACATAGAAGCTTCAAATTTGGAATAGAGTTTAGTGTCTTAATCATGGGAAAACTTAAATATTTTGTAATTTCAGTCCAGTTTTCCAAATACACCAACTGCATGAATAACTTTGTACTCCCATATAAATGTATAGGATTACAAGGTTACATTTGCAGTTAATGAATCATTATTACTGTATAATAGAAAACAATAAGTGTAGATAGGTACCAAAAAGTAGGACTCTACAAAAAGAAGTGAGATGCCATGAAAAACATCCTGTAAAAAACCCAAGTCTCGCAGCTCAGTCTTTCTACCGTAAAAAGTTGTGAGATCCATGTAATACCAAGTCGGTTAATCTATTTAGTCTCTACTTAAAGGACCTTCTGTCTTAAGTTATTACAGTAGTTATTATCATGCCAATATTAAAAATATTTTACGTTTTAAACAAA
>JAATLQ010036136.1:0-14843 GCA_013421005.1 Heliconius erato x Heliconius himera | reverse complement strand
CAGAGACTAAATAGATTAACCGACTTGGTATTACATGGATCTCACAACTTTTTACGGTAGAAAGACTGAGCTGCGAGACTTGGGTTTTTTACAGGATGTTTTTCATGGCATACCATATTCCTCAAATATAACTGTAATACACAATTTTATATATTAAATATTAATATAATATTATATATATAATAAAAATAACTGTAATACACAATTTTTTGCAGAGATACTTAAGTTAATTATTAAAATATTTCATAATCTCTTAAAAATAACATATTTTACCTTGGTTTTTTGATCTTCAGACGGTATCATGAAACAGCTTCCTCTAAGTATAGCAGTTACCGCATGTTGTGCTGCTTTACGAACCTATAAAAAACATAAATAACAGTTAAAAGTACTAAAATTAAAAGATTTTTTTGACTTAACCCTGTATACCACGCATAAAAGCTGTGAACGTAGTGTGACACTCGGTTACCATAAAATCCTATCTTTACTTTCTGCCAAATTCTGGAAGCATTGTGTATCGAATGGTAGAACTCAATGCTGTGCTTTTTTACTCGAGTGGGAATCGAACCTACAATTTATGGCGTTTATAGTCGCACACTTGTGCCTTTGCGCCAATACTGGCCAGTATTGTTATCAAGTAAAGTAAAATTAAAGAAAAAATCAAAAGATAATTAGAACTTTTATGTTTAATTTCTTACGACTTTAAATGTTAAATAAAAAAAAAAAATTTAAAAAATTGTAAATATAGCACCCATATATCTTACATTTACGAAGTAACACAGACATACTTTTCTTATTTTAAATTCTTTCTTTCCTTATTGTAAAAAGATTCAATAAAGAGAAAAATAACATGTAATCAAAAATACAGTACAATCCTTGAGTCACTACCACACTGACCTTGCTTGATATATTGTTATATAGTTTACTGAAATTTTTTTGACTTGTTCATGTGAAAAGAAAGAAAATAAAAAAGCTAAGAAAAATCATACTTCTCTCTACCTTACCTCTGACTCGACTGTACCTTAAACTTAGAATAAATATTCTTACTTAAAACATACTTTCTCACCTTAGGCTTAGAATGCAACACAAAAGCTAGTACACATTCAAATACTCTCATGGTAGACGAGTTCCCCCACAAAGCATATTCTTGAGCTCTCAACAAAACGGACATACAACCTATGGCACTTCGTAATAAAGTACCATTTTCAGATTGTGCATTTTTTTCTAGTATTTCAGTAAAAATTGATGCTGAATCAGAAAATTGCTTCCTTAGAACTGCTTGTGGGACAGATTTTATGCCCATGGATAGTAATGATAGGGTTGCGATTAAACTGCTTTCCTCTTCTGATGATTTTAGTGTTTGCATCTGAAATATATATTTATTGTATTAGCTTTACATTGTATCCCGCACACAGCAGGGTAGACAGTCAGTCAGTCAGTTAATGACACTCTATTACCGATTTTCCGCCGAGTTCCGGAGGCATTGCGTGTTGAATAACGAAATTTAACGCCGCACTTTGCCTCGACACCAGAGTCAACAACACACCACCTTGAATTTACAGTCATACTTTGTGCCACCGCTCCACAACTGGCTGTTTAAATTTTATTGTATGACACTAGCATTTACCTGTGGGTGCACCTATCAGTCAAATGGGAGGAACTACGAGTTTTATATGTCATATGTCACAAAAATTAACATCACTTGGACTACTGGTACAGTTATATTGAAAAGATTATTATATTACTTCCTGGATAAATAGAAACTATTCAATATAAAAATAATTATTGAAATTCAATCTTGTAGTGTCTGAGATTTACATATTCAAACAAGCAAACTACTTAGCTTTATAATATTAGTATGGTTTAAAGATGTATTATTGTTTTTACTAGAATAACACTATAAATAACAAGGGAGCTCTAACCATTGCCAAGTAAGATCATTATTATATTTCATATACATATAATACATGTACATATTTTTTTGTATTCTAAAGGAGGTTGAAGATGAAAACGAATTATACTATTTTGAATATAGATAAATAATTCCATACCAGGGCAGCAAAATATTCAGTACTACTTTCTTTCCCGCCTTCCTCTTTTATTACTTCAGTAACAGCTGCCAATACTGCCAACATGTCTTTATGAATGGCATTATTTGAGTCAAATCTTGTTAACAATCTGTAAAAATTGTTATTGTTTTTTGTTATTATTATTGTTATATTTAATTTTTATAGCAGCATATCATCATCTTTAAATGTCATAAAAAAAATTGTGAAAATCCATCAAATTATACATTTTAAGTGTTACATTTATTATTAGGATAAATTATAAGAAACAATTACTATAATCTTTTACTCACTTGCTAAAACTAACATTGGAACACTGACTCCAATCAGAAGCAAAGGTTTGAAATGTTTTAAAAGTGCCAGATTTCATCGATCCTGTATATTCAGTATCAGAGCCATCTTCTCCAGTTCTGACAGACATGTTTTCAAACTCCTTTGCAATAGTCAATGTGTTCTCTGCTTCAGATTTTGGTTTGTTTGAGCTATGTCCATAGGTCATCATTGCATTGTGTTTTGATATAGCTTGCTGAGTTAGACCGGAGTTACCTAAGCATTAATTTAAAGTAATTAAATTTGACCACAAATAGTAAATATTAAAAAAAATTACAAACAATTATAATACTATAATATATTTAAAGTAATTGCTCTAGTAATATTAAATAAATATTTTTATATAATAAGCATAGGTTATAAGGCATTGTTAGATTTCATTTCATTCCAGTTATTACATTATATTATTACAACAAATGTGGCTAGCTTTGTAGTCAATTATTTTATGCATATGCATAATTAATGTAATTTTAACGCTTGAACTTACTTAAATTCTCTTGAAAGAACCGGGACTTCGCCATCTCTCGATATTTTTGAGTTTTGGGATTGGAATTTGATGACTGACCCTTTTGCCATCTTTTTCCTTTTGTTTTACCTTTAATTTTTGATCTAAACTTCCCCATTTTTCTGTATAATATTATTTACTTTCAATAAAATAGCCCAAAATAGTACTGCACGTGGGTAAAGGATTTTTGTTTTTGAAGTTAGCTACACATTGCTGTCAATGTCAAATGCACAAACAAATGGCCATCAATGTCATAAAAAAAAGACAATCCTGACGTTACGTTATATAAATTCTTTTATAACTATTTGCTTTTTACAAAAAATATTAATAATTATTTCAATATATAATAAAAACAATTTTAATGTATCTAAAAACTACATAAAAGACTTATCTTACATATAATAACAAAATAAAAAAAAAATACAAAAAGCTGTAATTAGAAAGAAACAGTGAAACGGAGCGACGACATTTGTTTTTCTGATTAATTTCTCTTCATTCACCTCGCATTCTTGTTTCATTGACGTTCCTGTTGTTTGTAAATAACAAACTCTAGAAATAGTACGCAATGTGGAATTACGCGCATACCTTCATCAAGCATACGTTACGTAAACTTTAGTCCGATATTTATACTATATTAAAAAGAAACTAACCTATAGCAGGAAGTGAGTGTTCGTTGTTAAAGAAATGAAACGGGATAATGCCGCCGTTTAGAAGGAAGAAGGCTGCCAAGTCTTTCCCAGTTAAAGTGTGTACTTTGGATGCGGAATTGGAATTTAACCTTGAGGTAAAATATAATATCTTCATATAATTGTGGACGGTAGTTTGTTTACAGCGTATTAAGGGTATGTTAGTATAAATTAACACAATGAACCCGTTGTGAGTCATCGGATGACCCCGGGGTCGGTTAATATTTGTTTTGCTTTATTAAACCATTTTATTTTGCATTAAATAAGGGAAATTGACTAGAAGTTTCGATGTTTTATTTCAATAATTGTAGCGCATAATTATGTACTCCAGCAGTAACTGCATTTTATAATTATATCGAAAAAGACGAAGTTGTTTTAAGGGTTCCGTTTTAAGGAAAATCTTTTACGGAAAAAGGAACCATTATAAGATCACTTTGTTGTCCATCTGTCTGTCTGTCTAGAGCCTTTATCTCAGGAACTCTTGAAAATACCGAGTTGAAATTCAAACCATATACTCAGATCTATGGCTCCATGATTTTCTGTAAAAAAAATGTATTTCTAAATTTTCTTAAAAAAAAAAAGATATGAACATTTATATAGCAAAAAATGTGTATTTCGGCACTGTAAAGGGAATCAAAATTTATAGAGTACTTTTGGTTAACTTACAATTATGAAATTTGGCAGTTAGCATCTAAATGTAGTACTAGTTCAGAAAAAAATTGAAATCTCTTGTGGTTAAATACTAAAAAATAAAAGCCTTAAAAAGGGGCAAAATTTGGTACTAAAGCCGCTAATTCAAGTGATTGATCAGATGACAGGAAGCTTAGCTAAGCCTGAATATCATAAAATGCTCGAGACTTTCAATTTTTGTATGGAATACTTGGTTGCTGAGCCTGACTCACGCTTGTCCGATTTTTAAATAATAACATCAAAATAAAATAAAAAATCTGTATCAATATCTATCTTTAATCTATAATGAATATGTAATGAAAATGTTTTAATTTAAACAGTATTCTCTTACAGTGGAGAGCAACAGGCAGAGATTTATTTGATTTAGTATGCAGAACCATAGGTTTGAGGGAAACATGGTTCTTTGGACTACAGTTCGAGGACACCAAACATTTTATAAGTTGGTTGAAGTTGGATAAAAGAGGTACATTCTCCTTTGTTAGTATTTTTAAATTTTTACATTTATAAATAGTATATACAATAAGATTTAGTTTTTTTTTAATTAGATTATTATTTGTCTATAATATGTTATATAATTAATTTAATTAATAATATTAAAATAATAATAATATAAAAATTAAAATTTTCATTTTCAGTTCAAGATCAATGTGTCTCACAAATGCCGGGCACACCATTCATGTTGCTATGTAAGTTATACCCTGAGGATGTAGCGGAAGAGCTTATACAGGAAGTTACTCAACACTTACTATTTCTACAAGTGAAACAAGCTATTCTCAGCATGGATATATATTGCCCTCCGGAAGCTTCTGTGCTGTTGGCTAGTTATGCTGTTCAGGCTAAGGTATGGTAAATATAAATAACTAGAGGGCGCGCGCGGCTTCGCCCGCTTATTAGGAGTGAATTCTAAAAAAACCACGAAACACGTGTTCAATAAAATATTTTTAACAGTCTGAATTTATTTTTTTATAAAAATCGGTGGTGATTTAAATATTTTTCCATATGAACTTTCAACCCCTTATTTGAACCCTTAGGGGGTGAATTCTTAAAAACCATGAAACACGTGTGCAATGAAATATTTTTAAGAGTCTGAATTTCAAATTTTATAAAAATCGGTACAGATTAAAATTTTTTTCCATACAAACTTTCAATCCCTATTTCATCCCTTTAGGGTTAAAATTTTTCAAATTCCCTTCTTAGTGGATGTCCAGAATATGAAACTAAACATCTGCCCAAATTTCACGTTTCTACGCACAGCGGTTACGGCTCTGCGTGCGTCTTACCTCAGTCAGTCAGCACAAGTCCTTTTAGATATATAGATTATACATTGACTAGTTGTTGTATTTATATTTATAAAGTTCTTTTAAAATTGTAGAATTTATTTAACAAAGTTATTTTTTTTATTTCACTCTGTATATATCACACATAGCAGGGTAGGCAGAGTGAACCTGAAAATCTAATGTAAGATACTTTGTTCCGCACTTGCCGCCGAATTCAAAAGGCATAGCTTATTGAGCTCACCTGTAGCTCCTCTGGTGTTACACGGGGTCGTGATGCGGCGGCGATCCCTTACCATCAGGTGACCTTTACAATCGTTCCTCGGTCCTTTTCCATAAAAAAAAAATATTGAGTGGTGGATCCCAATGCTGTACTTTGTCTTTATACCAGAGCGAGAAAATGAAAATATTAAATATTTCATTTCCTCGAGTTGAAATCGTACCCGCAACCTGTCGCGTTTACAGTCGCATGCTTCTGCCACTGCCCTTTATTTAAGAATAATGACTCAATGTACCTTTTTTAAAAGTAATTTATTTTTTAACCGACTTCTGTAAAAGGAGGAGGTTATCATCAATTTGACTGTATTTTTTTATGTTTGTTACCTCAGAACTTTTGACTGGGTGAACCGATTTTAATGATTCTTTTTTTATTTGGAGGCAAGTCGTGGCACAGGGGCACAATATGTTACTGTAAAATCTGGTTGTGAGTTCGATCCCCACTCGAGGAAGTGCAATATTTTCATTTCTTCGCTCTGGTGTCGAGGCAAAGCGCGGCGTTCTGTTCCGCCACTCAACACGCAATGCGTTCAGAACTCCGTAAAAAGTGGGGAATAGAGTGTCTTAACACTAGGTTCCCTCTGTCTACCCTGCTGTGTGCTGCCCTGATACAGCGTAAAGCTGATTTAATTAGATTTAATTATTTATTTTATTTGAATGCTGGTGGTGGTGGTCCTATTTTCATTTGGTCTATTTCTGAAGTTTAATGATATCCATGAGAAAATCCTATGTGTTCTAAATTTGCATTAAGTCTGTGCGCGACAAATGGATGAATAACTCAATATCACGCCAACAGATTTCGATGATTCTTTTTTTATTTGAAAAGGACACACTTCCAGAGTAGTTTGAGGAGAAATAGGTTAGGTTCTGATTATGGCATCTGGTTAAAGTCGGTTTTTTTTATAAAAGAATATTATTATTGATGGTTGTTCTTATAATTAGTAACTATAATTTAATGTTAACATTCCAGTACGGTGATTACGATGAAAGCGCGTACAAGCCAGGAATGCTGGCCAGCGAGGACTTGTTGCCACAAAGGGTCATAGACCAGTACCAAATGACACCAGAAATGTGGGAGGAGAGGATTAAGATATGGTAAGTTGTATGCTTATTTGTCTTTAAAATTAAAATTATTGACCACAATTCTCTCCTATGTATTTACCTGTAGATTTGCCAACATGTCCAAATGGAAGTTTATGTGCACCATATAACACATTCTAATTAGTGACCCTGAAGTTGTTTACAATAAAAGAATTATTTCAAACTAAAATATTATTTTAATTTAAACCTGTAGTTCAATAAGATAACCAACCAACTCATCAAAAGCATTGCAGCATTGGGATCCTATTAAACCATATTTAAAATGAACTGAAAGTTAATAAAATAGTGTCCAAACGCTAGTTGCACCAATGTTTTTTTTTTCTAAGTTATTTTTTCTGAGCAATTTTTTTAAACTAGGTACGCAGATCACAAAGGCATGTCGAGAGATGAAGCTGAAATGGAATATCTAAAAATAGCACAGGACTTGGACATGTATGGTGTTAATTATTTTGCTATTAATGTAAGTACTCAGTTTTAGTCACTCAAGTTATTCTTTTTTTGCATAATTAAAAAAAATATTATATAATACATGATTTTTTTTGTAACAGAATATTTAAAATTAAAAAGTTAGCGTTAGTTAGTAGTAAAGTCATGAGAAAAAAATAATGTCCAAATCCCCAAATCCCATAAAAAGAAGTATTTTTTAAATTTTACATAAGAATTTTTTTGAATATAATTATGGCCAGTCGTGGCGCAGGGGCAAAAAGTGTGACTGTAAAAGTGACTGGTTGTGGGTTCGATCCCCACTCGAGGAAATTAAATATTTATTTAAATTTGTTTCCGTTTCTTCGCCCTGGTGTCAAGGCAAAACGCAGCGTTGAGTTCCGTTACTCAACACGCAATGCCTCCAGAATTCGGCGGAAAGTGGGAAATGGAGTGTATTAACACTAGGTTCCCTATGCCTACCTTGCTATGTACGGAATACAGCGTAAAGCTGACTTAATTGTCATATAACTTCATTTATTGATCTGATGGCATTTGTTTACGCTACTGTTTGTGTTCTGAAAGTGTATAACAGACTGATGTATTGCTACGAATGTAACCTAACTGATATATATTATTAACAGTGAAGAAAATGTGTAGATATAATGTTATTTATCTTCACATTTTTTTACACTTCACGCTGTATCCCGCTCAAAACAGGGTTGATAGAGGAACCGACCGGGTTAAGACACCTAAACCTGGTGTTGAGACTCTCACACACAACAGTGAAAACAAATACCCATTAATAATACACTTTCATTCCCCCCTTACCTCCACATCCTGGAGGCATTGTTTGTTGGGTGGTGGAACAACGCCGCGCTGTGCTTAATTACCAGAAATAGGAAATAAAAATATTCAATATTTTATTTACAGTTTACATTCGCACGCTTGTGCTTCTGCGCGACGACTGGCTTCAAAAAAAAACTATATTATAAAATATACCATAATGTATCCTAATATATATATATATATATATTTCCTTTTCCACAGAATAAAAAAGAAACAGATCTCTACCTTGGTGTAACTGCCCTCGGACTAAACATATACGAGAAAGATAACAAGCTAACACCAAAAACAACCTTCCCTTGGTCCGAGATCAAACATATTTCATTCGATGATAAGAAATTTGTTATCAAATTTGTTGACAAGAGTGTTAATAATTTTATTTTCTTCTCACCCAAAGGAATGAATAAATTGGTAAATATTTTATTCTTTTAACATACATTTTTATTAACTTCATATTTATATATTTATGAGACAGATAGATAGATCAGAGACGGATGTATAAATCTTTCTATCTTTTCTATTTAATTATTTAAATAGGTTCCCACTGCTTACCATGCATGAAAAAAAAATCATTTGCCTAATTGGGAATCGATCTCACATCCCTGGCACTGCTCTTATGCGATATGAATTCTTTAAAAAAAATGTATTAAAATGACTTAAAAATATATTTAAAAAGATTTTAGATCTGTGTATCGGCAACCATGACTTATACATGAGGAGGCGGAAACCCGACACTATGGAGGTACAGCAGATGAAGGCTCAAGCGAAGGAGGAGAAGCAGGTACTTATCAATATTTTACTATGGTAAATTGTATATTTTATTTATAATTTTGTGATGATATCATGTCAAAGTACGACAGCGTTAGTAAACGTGTTGGTTGAATGAATTATTTTAATTTCCTCGCTCTGTAAAACGATGCGGCGTTAAGTTCCGCTACTCAACTCAGAATATTTCATTGTTATTAAGCGGAAAGTGTAGAATGGAGTGTCTAGATACTAATTTCTTTTAAACTTCCACAGCGTCGTCAAATCGAGCGTAACAAATTAGCGCGTGAAAAACAATTGCGTGAAGCGGCGGAAAGGGAAAGAGCTGCCATGGAGCAACGCCTGTTGCAGTATCAGGAGGAAATACGACTGGCTAACGAGGCTTTGGTGGGTTTTTATTTTAATTTAAATACTATATAATCCACCCTTCCCTGGTCCATTTTTATGAAAATAAAAAGTTTACAAGACCATCATCGTCATATCAGGGCTGCGGTTTCATGTATTAAAAATACTGATAAAAAATTGTAAACTTTAATATGAATTAAAAAATATATTATTTCGTTTTATGAACTAGCAGCACTAATAATTTACTTAATTTTTGACTATGATTTTCTGATTGCTTATTATCCGAACTGTATATTTTTTAACTCCTACTCCTAAACTATATATTTATTATCATTATTACCTTTTTTATGTCTTTCAGCGTCGTTCAGAAGAAACGGCAGAACTTCTAGCAGAGAAAGGTAGAGTGGCGGAAGAAGAAGCTTCCCTCCTAGCGCAGAAGGCGTCAGACGCTGAAAGGGAGAACGCGCGGCTGCGGCTATCCGCCATCAAGACCGAGGAGGAGAAGGTAAGAGACGAAAGGTTAATTTTTGTTGTCAGATTCACTCTATATCCCGCATATAGCACCATAAGAGGAACCTAATATTGAGACATCCCCTTCCCCACGCACCGTCCAATTTTTGAGACATTATGTGTTCAGTGGCGAAATTTTATGCCACTTTTGGCCTTGCCACAACATATAAATGAAATTAACTCAATCCTACATGAGGAGACTAAACCCATTACCATTTTACCTATAGTCAGACGCTTTCACTGTGTGAAAACGGTCTCAAATATGTATATAATGTGTTTTGAAAATAATAATTAATTTAATAAATCAAATTTAGAGACCAGTCGTGGCGCAGCGGCACGAAGTCTGACTGTAAAACCGACTGGTTGTGGGTTCGATCCCCACTCGAGGAAATGAAATATTTACTTAAATTTATATTTCCATTTCTTCGCTCTGGTGTTGAGGTTAAGCGCGGCGTTGAGTTCTGCCACTCATCACGCAATGCCTCCAGAATTCGGCAGAAAGTGGGCAACGAAGTGTCTTAACACCAGGTTCCCTCTGCCTACCTGTGTGCGGGATACAGCGTGAAGCTGATTTAATTTTTTAAATTTTAAATTAAATATCGTATAACTAAAATAATAATATTGACATTATATTATTTTATTTTTATTTATTTGATTTGGTTTGCTAGTGGCTATTACATTTTTAAATGAGTAATTTTACAAGCACAATATAATATCAATAATGTATAGCCGTTTGAAAGCAAACACTGCATGCGTATATTGCGTCCGGCTTTACAACCATTTCAATTTATACAATAAACTTAAAAAAAAAAAACTGAACATTAAAGATACAAAATAAACATAAACGTAATTACAAAAAGAAAAAGAAAAGGGAGCACAAAAATATTTTACATTATAATGATTAGTATTAGTAATTAACAATATGGTATTTTTAAACTTAGTAACAAATTATTGCTGATTGATTATATGATTAATTACTGAGGACTTAAACGAAGTAAGCGTATCTGCATTTATATCTATAGAGTCGCAGGTTTTATTATACAACTTACATAAACGGGGAATAACTGTATTAGCTCCAAAAACTGTTTTTTTAATTGGTGGTACCAATAGAGAGATAGGCTTTCTAGGGTGTCGATATGGTATCCTAAAATTTATTTTATCCAATAAATTTGGGCAATCTATTTTGTTTCGCAACAGTTTATAAAGAAACATAATATCCAACAAGTCTCTTCTTTGCCCTAAGGTGATCATATTAAAATATTTTAATCTGTCATTGTAGGAGAATATAGATTTATTAATATTAGCTTGGTGTGATAGATACCATAAAAACCTTTTCTGCACACGCTCATTATTACTAAATTCCAGGTCCACTTAGAAAGAAAAACACGCGAAGCGGAGTTCCTAACCGCTCGCCTTGTAGAAGAGTCAGAGAAGAGAGCGGCGGAGGCGGAGAGACTGAAGGCAGAGCTCGTCTCCGCCAGGGTTGCAGAGAAACAGGCGAAGGAGAAACTATTGAACTTCCTTAGTAGGACGTCCACGGGCTCATTGCCTCCGCCGGTTAGTGTCACTTTAATATAACATGTTCATTCATTTAATCATTCTGCTAGCTAAAGTGCAGCTTTGATTGCCGTCAATTGAAGATTTTTTTGAGTGCACGGGAAACATAATGTCCTAACACTAGGTTTTTCTCTGACAACTCTACCATAGAGAGAGCCAATAGTCGAACAGTAGGGCCTTCCTATGGCAGACATGGACAAATGGACAACGTCATTTCTAATGGACAACGTCATTTCTAACGGACAACGTCATTTCTAATATTATTTCTAAGAAAATATAAAAAAATTGAGCATTATAATTTAACGACAGTTAAGTACCATTTTTTGCATCTTAGTTACCTAATAACTGCCAAAGTAACCACCACCCAATTCCATATTCCCTGATAGTACTTACCAGTGTTGGGTCTATGCGCACAGAAACTTTCATTCTTTATAAAATAACGAAGGTCTGGCTACTATCGGCTCTTAGGTGATACTATATGTTGAAAAAAATTTAAATTGCTCCCTAAATAATTATTTTAATTTTTTTTATTGTTATTCCATATTAGTTATTAATTTAATTTATATTGTGGAGACGTTGTGTCAAAGAAAGTAACTTTTTTTTCTTATTTTTTTTTTAATAAAGTCTCAAATCTCAAAATCATATGTATTTTTAATATACTTTTATTACAGCCATCGTCCACAGTGCCTTCATCAATGTTCCCATCAACGTGTTCTCTACCAGCCGAATTGGGTGGAGAAGTTCTCCAAAATGGCAATTCTGGTGAAGAACTCAACTCTTACCAACTGGTGCCAGACGACGACCCCCACGTGCACCGTCTCTCCCTAGAAATAGAGAAGGAAAGGTGAGTGATAATATGGAGAAGATGGAGAATTTACCGTTTAATGTAAGCGGTAAGTAGTGTATGCGAATGATAGTTATATAGCAGTGGACGGAGTTAAGTGGAGAAGATGGAGAATTTACCGTTTGCAATAAGCGGTAAGTAGTGTTTGAGTGAGAGATTACTAATTTCTTTAGTGTGCAAGGTCTATTAGAGAATAGAACCAGCGGAGAAGATAACTTATTGTTTACAATATAAACGGTAAGTAGTGATAGTGACAGAGTGGTTAGGGAACATCGATGATACTACTACTCATTTTGACAGCTGTTTGTACGTTTTGTGTATGTTAATTTTAGTGAATGAAAGAAAAGTTATCGTATGGTTGCAGAAAGTGGAGAAAATGTAGAATTTACAATTTCAAATAAGTAGTGATGTGATAGTGATAGAGTGATATCATATTGTCGTGAAACTGTAAGTGAAAAGTAATTTTTAAAGCAGTATGTTTTGTGTATGCGAATTAAATTCTTTCAAAGGGTAGTAAAAGTGGAGAAAATGAAGAATTTATCATATAAAGTAAGTAGTTAATTTGAGTGAAAAGAATAGTGATATGTTAAAGTGTAAATGTGTATGTAAATGAAAGTATCTTAGCGAAATACATTATTTAGATTAAAGGAAAGTGGAGAAAATAGAGAATTTGCCGTTTACAAAATAAATAAGTTAGCGAAAGTAGTGATGCTATAGTGATAATTACAGTGACATGTTAGTGCTATACTGTAATTTTGTATATGTGAGTATTGGTAAGAAAATAACACTCTTCCATAAAGTGGTGAAAAGTAGAGAAAATGGGAATTTTACCGTTTACTAATAACAGTAAGCTATGATAGTGACAAGTTAGTGATAGAGACAGAATTTAGTAGTGATTTAGTGATTGAGTGAATGAATGAGATGCAGATTAATAAGCGAAAGCAGTGTTCGGTACCAGGAGCCCATGAGCCGGCGGGAGGTCCTCCTGAACGGCACCGTCGACGACGAGATGACCTCGTACGAGCTGATGGACGACGACCACGTGCAGCGCCTCTCCGCCGAGATAGAGAAGGAGAGGTGAGTCGTTTGACACTTTCGACTTACTGTTGTTGATAATACTGCTATGGTAGTTATTAAGAAGGTTTATTTTTTTATTATTAATTTAATTTAATAATAAATAAATGCTTTATAATTGTATAACGGCTTTTGTAGTGAAGAGAGCTAATCCATAGAATTATAAAAGATGTTCTCGATATTGTAACTTATTGGTGGGATAATTCTTCAAAACTAAAGTTTGATATGAGATTAGACTAGACAGTTGTCAGTTTGATTCCCACTCCAAGAATGTTTATATTTAAATAATTTTTGTTCCCTATCCAAATACGAGTATTAGCCCGGCGTTGAGTTCCTCCTTCCTCCACTTAACGTTAAGTGTTGAATTGTGATTGTAAAACATAATATTTAAAAAATTGAGTAGAAAGGAAAGGTCTGAGTGTCATATCACTAAATTCGCTCCGTTTACTCTGCAGGTATTACATTCTATTGGAATACAGCGAATTGTAAAATTACTTTCGATTGCTTGAAATACGTATTTGTTAATATTTTACATTCATTCCATTTTTATTTTTTATTTAAAAATCTATTCTTTTAATTAAATATAAAGGTCGAAGTAAATTTGAACCCTTTTGATTTTATTGAATTTTTGTAATAATAATTTGAGACAAATAAATGACGGTGCCATGTTATACTGAAATATATTTAAATCACCCACATAAAAAAATCTTAAAGAATTGTACTAAACAAATTACAAATGATTCCAGAGTGGAATACCTAGCCAAGTCCAAGCATCTACAACAGCAGCTGGACGAGCTGCGATGTGAATTCTCCGTACTAAGGGTCGAAGGGGGAGGCGGAGTACAGGGCAGTGGTGGGGGTGGGGGTGGAGGAGCAACCCTCGACCGTCTCCACGAAGCCCAGGCGAGAAGCGGAGACGATAAATACAGTACTTTGAGGCGGTTGAAGCAAGGCTCTACCAGAACTAGGGTAGCTTTCTATGAAGATCTTTGAGTTTTGAGTAAGTTATCGTTTTTATTTTGTATAGAAGGGTTTAGAGGCCAGTCGTGGCGCAGGGGCACAAAGTGTGACTGTAAAATCGACTGGTTATGGGTTCGATCCCCACTCGAGGAGATGAAATATTTATTTACATTTAATTTCTCAAATTGCGGCGTTGAATCCCGCCACTCAACACGTAATGCCTCCAGAACGTTAGCCGCGTGATCCCGGCTTAGAATAGGATCACCCTGGTACTGGTGGTGTCGTAAGAGGCGACTAAAGTACGTGTGGTAGAGTCACGTCGCCAGCAATGGCAACATGCATGGGCAGACTCGATCGGATCAATACCACCCCCGGCATTTAAAACCGGCGTTAAGTAGTGGCTTTATGCCACTGCGTTTCGCATCAGGTAATGCCGGGCTCCGGAGCCCAACCCCCACCCCTCCCTGGAATATGATAGCGGCACTCAAAGACAAACTACCCCAGGAGGGTACCAGCTCCTCCGGTGCTGGAGAATCCCTCCCTGAGTCTCAAAACTCAGGCCGCCCTTCGAATTCTGGGGAGGGCACAGTACCG
>JAATLQ010036135.1:24998-35309 GCA_013421005.1 Heliconius erato x Heliconius himera | reverse complement strand
ATTTTGGTTGGTTCGTTCATATAATATATGTAACTAATTTAAAAACTGTACAGGAGTTAATATGCAATTAATACAGTTATTTTACAAAGAATATTATGAATCCTACAACCTAAATTAAACTATTCACTGACATCAGCACATTTAACAGAGTTTTAGAATTATGATGAGACGTATATTATATAGGTAAAAAGAACATAAAGTTACAAAAATATATACGTGTAATACATAATTAGCTTTATATATATTTTATAAATATCAAATATCAACAATGGTCGTATTTTTTTATTTAAAACAATCAAAAATTCTTTGACGATAATGTCGTAAAAAAAATCATATTAGAAGTCATTATAGTTGTCAATCGATTGTGCTTATTAAATCAGTAATCATGTATTTTAAGCGGGCGAAGCCGTGGGCGAGCCGCTAGTTCATAATATATGATACTAGCTTTCACTAGGCCCTAAGAGCAAAAGGAAAAAGTGAGAAATTTAGTAGCTAGCTAAGTAACTAATTTAGTCGAGTCGATCCATTTCATACTATTTTTTCGGGTACTGGTACATCGACTAAACAGGTAAAAAAAGGCTATCAAATTAGTCCAGTGCATTAATTGCACCAAATATGTCTTTTCGCTGGGGACACAATTTAATAATTTACACATTTTAAACACTCAAGTTTTCTCGCTTATATCTTTTAATATTCTCGAAATATTTTTTTTTTAATTGTATTAGTTTCACGCTGTTTCCCGCACACAGCAGGGTAGGCAGAGGGAACCTAGTGCTAAGACACTCCGTTCCCCACTTTCTGTCGAATTCTAGAGGCATTCTCGTTACCAGAGCGAAGAAATGGAAATATAAATTTAAGTAAATATTTAATCTCCTCGAGTGGGAATCGAACCCACAACCAGTCGGTTTTTGCAGTCACATCTCGTGCCGCTGCGCCACGGCTGGCCTCAATTTTATTTTATTTATTGCATTATAGGCTCATCTTGCAAAGAGCACCGCTCACTTGTGACTCGATTTTTGGACAGTGGCGAGTATTTTAGCTACTAAATTACCAGCTACTCGACTAAAATACTAACATTATTATTACATAAGCAAACAAGGCTTAAGTGCTGAACTTTGACAGTGAGTAGGTATAGTGAGTTACATCAAAACATTATATACAAAATAAAAAGATTTTTAAATTTTATTAAGTTAGTTATTATGATTATTTATTAATTATTTTTAAACAAAATCTTCAACTTAAAATAGATATATGCTTAAACTTATTATTTCTATATAATTAATAGAATTGCTTTAGATGCATAATTTATAACAATAGAATATTTATAACAGTAAATATTTGTTTAATTACAATTAAATCCCAATGCAATAATATATTTATTTAAGGTTGGTATTTAATTGACAAGTTGAAATTCACCTATACCAGGGGTTCCCAACCTTTTCTTGTTCAAGGACCACTTTTATATCATTCTTGGTAGCAAGGACCACTATGCATGTAGTTATAATAAAAATTAACTGTGATCATCAAACGGAAACTTCGCCTCACCATCCCCAGTCATAAAATTAAAATCGTTCGCGGAATATATTTAGGCTTCGAGGACCACTGGTTGGGAACCAGTGACCTATACCAACAGCGCGGTTAACAAATCGTGGCCACAATGAATTTAGTTGTACATGGTTGCGCAAATTTGAATTTAGATTTTTTCTTACTTACGTTTGTTTTTTTCCCGAGTGAGTATTATGCAAAAGTATAGTAAAGTATAGAACATCTAACTTCATAGCAGCCATAACTTGTTAACCGTACTGTACATATGTAGTATATAAAATTCTTCCATAACTGACTGACTGAATGTTAAAGCACATACGTAACTATTGATCTTACAAAGGTGAAATTTGCATGTAGGTTACCCTAACCTAGAGTGTGGAGTAGCAATAATAGTTCTTCGAAATTTCAAAGGGAATAGGAAAAAATATTTTTTTCCATTTTACATTCAAAAGTCAACGTAAACAGAGATGCAGGCGATGGCTAGAAGTAAATAAATATTTTTTTTAGATTTATAAGTAAATTAGTCTAAGTAGAAAGGTCGCTGTGGCGCAGTGGCATAAGCGTGTGACTGACGTACGATAAACGCGACGATTGTGGGTTCATTCTTTGTTCGTAACAAGTGAAATTGCAGTATTGAGATCCACTACTCAACACGCAACGCGAAAGTGAAGAAAGTGTCTTGAATTTAAATTCCCTCTTTCTATCCTGCTAAATGCGGGACCTACACACCGTGAAGCTGAAAAAAGGCGTAAACTAATAAAAAAAATCAGCTTCACGCTGTATCCCGCACTCAACAGGGTGGGTAGGCAGAGGGAACCTAGTGTTAAGATAATCCGTTCCCCACTTCCTACCGAGTACCGAAGATATGGAAATATAAATTTAAGTAAATATTTCATTTCCTAGAGTGGGGATCGAACCCACAACCAGTCGATTTACACTTTGTACCCCTGCGCCACGACTGGCCTCTACACTAATAATAGTAAAACTAATAACAGTAATAAACTAATAACAATATTTAAATTAACTTAAAACAACATTTAAATAATTTTCAGACGTTACCATTAAAAAGTATTACAAAATTATCAAAATTAAATGGAGTAATGTAGCAAATTGTGAACACATAAAATAAAACAAAGTTGAACTACTTGTGTAAACAGAAACTAGCAGACAGTCTGTAGCGGACGCGGCCATTATCTTAACAGCTATACTCAAATTTCGTTACGATTTTGGAATTCTGAGTAAAATATAAGAAAACTTTTTTCTCTTCGGAGTACATTTTCACATTTACTTTGAGTTAATGTATTTTTGGTTAGCTTTACATTGTATCATATAGCAGGGTAGACAGAGGGGAACTGGGAACTTAGTGATAAGATTCTCCGTTCTCATTAAGACACTTCCGTTCCCCAAGTTCCACTTAATTCTGGAGACATTGTGTATTGGGTAGCGGAATCAACGCCTCGTTACCACAGCAAGGAAACGAGAATATTAAACCCTGTATCTTGTTTTATATTAACATACAGCAAGATAGGCAGAAGAAACATAGTGTTGTGATAAATATTTAAGACATTGCCAATTGAGTTGCGGAATTCGATGCCGCATTTTGTATATTATTATCTTTAAAAATAACTCATTTCCTGAAGCGGAAATCGAACTCACAATAGTCGTGCTACAAGCCGATGATGTGTGTGCCTGTGAGTAACAAAATCAGAAAAATATTTTATATTTTTAACGTAAATTCTCATGTCTTTTCCAATAACATTTTCTTTCGATCGTTCGTAATTACGCCCGGTTCCATTAAGATTGGTTCAATGATTTGATAGTAAAGATTCTTTACTACATTTCATTTTTACCTGCTATTTAAAAGGCCTTGTTTTTGCCTTCCCGCTGTATCCCGTGTATACAGCAGGGAAGGCAGAGGGAACCTTATGTTAAGACACTCCTTTTCCTACTTTCTGCCTAGTTTTCGAGGTATTGTGTGTTAAGTGGCTGAACTCAACGGCAAGCTCAGCAAAAAATAAAACTATTAGTAAAAAATAAATCATTGCCCCGAGTGGGAACCAAACACACATCCGCCGCTTGAGCCCCCGCACCACTATGACTTTTACTAAGTAATAATTTGACATTAAATATTAGCAATTTATTCGATATTTCATCTTACGAACGAGGAAAATACGACCAATTCCTGTTTCTTCGTATTTTAATTTTGATGTCGCAAATAAATATTTCGCTTTTTTCTATTTATTTGTCTAAATTTCAGAAAAAATATACTCAATGGCTAATATAATACGATTTTTTAAGTGCTTTAATATAAAGTAAAATTATATAGAATTTCTTGGTAATATTAGAGTATACGTGGATTTATTAAAAAAAATCAGCTACACTTTGTATCCACCGTTGCACACAGCAGAGTAGGCAGAGGGAACCTAGTGTTAAGACACTCCGTTCCCCGATTTCCGCTGAATTTTAGAGGCATAGCGTGCTGAGTGGTGAAACTCAACGTCGCGCTTTGCCTCCGCACCAGAGCGAAGAAATTAAAATAAATATTTCATTTCCTCGAGTGGGGATCGAAACCACAACCAGTAGATTTTACAGTCACACTTTTTGCCCCTTTGCCACGACTGGCCTCGTTTAATTTATTTGTTTTATACAAATATATAAATTAATAATATCAACTTCACGCTGTATCCCGCACACAGCAGGGTATGCAGAGGGAACCTAGTGTTAAGACACTCTGTTCCCCACTTTCTGCCGTATTTTGGAGGAATTGCGTGTTGAGTGGTAGAACTCAACGCCGCGCTTAACCTCGACACCAGAGCGAAGAAATGGAAATATAAATTTAAGTAAATATTTCATCTCCATGAGTGGGGATCGAACCCACAACCAGTCGGTTTTACAGTCACACCTCGTGCCACTGCGCTACGACTGGCCTCTGAATTCATAATAAATATAATGAATTAAAATATTCATAGAGCCGTGGCATGTAGTGGGTTCAATTCCTGCTCAAAAAACAAGATAAAGTGTAGACTTCCACCATCCACAACGAAATGTCACAAAAATGAAATTAAAATAAAAAGAACGAATTGGACAAATATCTTTTTATATGACAGTCACGGCGGCATCTGGCTATAGAAAGTTTTGCATGTCATATTCTGCCTCAGATTGAATAACTTCTTATCGGATGGAGATGATAGATGTGCAATATTGTTTATTTCTTTCACGTTTCCACTTTATATTGGTTTCCACTTCGGTTGTATTTTATAAAGGAGTTCTTGTAATATTTTTCTTTTTGGAACTTTTATTTTTATGTAATAAGTAGATTTGGAAGAGAAATCATTTAGCTTTATATTGCATCGACTTGGCTAATCTCCACTTGAAAATGAATAATTTTTATTTTCTACCTTTATTCAGAAGATCGAGTGCGGCGTTTAGTTCGCCGTTTAGTGGCGCCGCTTAACAACCAGTCTCTAAAATTCGTTGAACAGTGGGGAACGGAGTGTATTAATATTAGATTTCTTGTGTTTTGGCCAATCTTGTGAAAGCCTAAAATACTATAAATAGCCATAAATAGCTTTTTCTCTGTGTTATTAATGCATATTATTAATATAGTAAAAAAATATTTTATATTTATTTTTGGGAAATGTTAGAAAAAAATATATGTAAATTAAAACGAAGTAATTTCTAGTATTACTGGCGCTTAGCATGAATTGCGACGCCATGATTGCACAATGCACGATACAGCGCGGCGTTGAGTTCCGTTAACTAAACCAGGTGGAAAACAGAAAAGGAAATGTTTTGACACTAGGATATCTTTATTCGGGAAAAAGAGCATTGTAAACACTAAATAGCCACTCTCAGCTATCATAGCCAATATCATATATTTTTATTTTAGCTTCACGCTGCAACCCGCAAATAAACGCAAAAAAGTCATAGGGAACCCAATATTAAGACACTCTGTACACACAATATTATATCTGATATGCCTATAGTCTTCTATTTCATATTTTTTACTTACTATTAAATTTTTAATTAAGTAAAAAATATAGAAGCACTTAAAAGCGAAACGCCACAAAAATAAATAATAATATGAAAACTTTAACGAATTTATTCCAATGTAAAATGCAAATGGCTACGCTTAATTAAAAATACCAGTATGCAAATGTTTTATTCTTCCAATTCTTATCTAAATTGCCTTGTACTCTTAGGTGTAGCAAATTTATGTTGTTTTTATACTATACGCTTTGGAGTTCGGTCTAAAAATACGAAAGTCCTTATAAAAGAAAAAAACTCGCTCTTAGGATTCAAAAATACTTATTTAGAAAACGTATAATAATTCGGACGTAGCGGGACTCGAATCCGCGCCTCCTGGAAACCGACCAGAACGTATGGCTCAGAGCGCCTGGTCGGTTTTCAGGAGGCGCGGGTTCGAGTCCCGTTACGTTCTTATTATTTTAAGTTTTCTAAATAAGTATTTTTGATTCCTAAATGTGGATTAACACTTAAAAAAATGTTAGAAACTCGCTCTTATTGGAAAGCTTTTAAAATCGTATGTTCAAATCCTTAATATGGACATTATTACACATTTATTTCTTATACCTCTGATGACTCCAAAAGCCTTGTCAGTAATTTAAAAATTATAAGCCATGATATATTAAATTATATTTTTTAAGTTTAGGAGTACCAAAAAAAAAGCACTTCGAGAAAATTTTTAGTTTCCGAGTTCTTTGTGAATAATTTCCGAAACACTTACGACATACAATTACTAAATTTATCATACATGCTTGAAAATCTAAATAAAAAATTTTACTCGAAAACTGCCGAATTCCAACGATATCATATTTAAACTATAACTTTCTATCCCATTGGATAAACTTGCAGGTAACCGGCCAGGAGGTCGGTTTCCAGGAGGCGCGGGTTCGAGTCCCGTTACGTTCAAATTTTTATATGTTTTCTAAATAAGTATTTTTCTTTCCTAAGTGTGGAACAACTCTTTAAAAAATATTTAAAAAATTGCAGGTATCTGTTTTTTTAATGAAACTTATTTTTAAGAATGATACATGATAGTAGCATAGATTCCACCAGGCATACCTAGAAAAATCGTGCCGCAGTCACCTTTAATTAAATTTATGGTAATGCGTTTTTGTTGAAAAAATGCACTCATATGCTTTGATGTGAATCCAATATAATTTAAAAGAAAATCGCTTAAGGAATTGGAACAAATTGTTGTTCCAATTCCTTATGCGATTTTCAAAAACTATTGAGTTGCCACTTCTCAGTCTGCCGCAACTCTCTGTCTAGTATAAACAGGTCACTTAATGTTGATAATTTGCACTCATGAATTAATTAAGTTTAATTATATATTAAATTAAAGCTTATCTTGTTTACTTTATTGTTTGTACTCGGAACAATAGTGCTTTAAATATATATATTTTTATCAACAGTCACATAACTAAGACGTTTCAAATGTCATTCTTTAGCTATGAATCTTACCAGCGCGATTGCTATATAACATTCGCAGGCAAACTAATGCCTTGAGTTCATTCAAATGACGATAACCTTTTTTTAATGAACCGATTTTGATGAAACAAGTACGGTACAAGATTAGCGTGTTCATACATACATACAGACAAACAGACAAGAAAATTAAAAAAAAACTTTTTGCTTTCTATTATACTTTTTAAGTGCCCCTCTATCCATTTTATTCAAATTTACTAAATGTACAAACAAAATATTTTTACTATTTTATTATATATCGAGATGATACTGCATTCACATAAAAAACATATAAGTGCAATTTTTTAACAAAAACGCATTACTATAAATTTAATTAAAGATGCTTGTGGCACGATTTTTCTAGGCAACCCTGGTGTAATCTACTCTACTATCATGAATCATTCTTTAAAAAAATATTAAATTAATCAGCTTCACGCTGGATCCCGCACACAGCAGGGTAAGCATAGGGAACCTAGTGTTAAGGCAGTCCGTTCCTCACACTTCAGCCGAATTCTAGAGGTATTGGGTGCTGAGTAGCGGAACTCAACGCCCAATATAAATGTAAATAAATATTTCACTTGAGTGGGGGCGAACCCACAACCAGTCGATTGTACAGTCACCTTTTGTGCCTGTGCGCCTCAAAAATAAAAATAAGTTTCATTAATAAAACAGATACCTGCAGATTTATGCACTGGGATTTCAACCTACTAAAACTAAATCTTATATAACAAATAAAGCAATCCCCAGAAGGAAAATAATAAACAGCTATAATAAATCAAATAAAATTTCAAATTTAAAGAAGGCTTAAGGAAGCCAGGACGGTCACAATAGACGGATGCCGCGTCTCAAGCCACTTAGAATGTGATCTCGACGATCAGTAAATGGCGCTCCCCGGTTGTGTCCTGTTGCTACAACTGAATTATCTTATTTAAATTTTAAAGTAGATTTTGCACGCGGCTTCGTCTGCTTGCTCAAATGGAAATAACAAAGAATTGCTTTTTTTTTGTTTTTTTTTTACTTTCTCGTTCCTTCATCAGTAAGACACTTCCGTTTCCCACTTTTCGCCGAATCTTCAAGGCATTTTCGAGCAGCCAGAGCAAACAAATACAAATATTAATAACTATACCCCTGAGTGGCATCGAATCTGCAAACTTAATGCTTACAGTTACACTCTTGTACCTGCACCACGATCAAACCACGCCTCAAACGTAACAATAATAGGTAATAATAAATTCATATCAAAATATTAATAATACTTCTAAAATAAATCCATTTACCCAATTTTAAATTCACAATCGTCGGTTTGTAACGTCTTTAAAACGTAAAAGTCTTTTACAACCAAACTAGCCTTCTCTTCTATAGAAGTCTCTTGTCACTTGTCTCGTGAATATAAAAAGTGAACTTTGTGTACCTATCTATATAAAAGATAACCCATTTTTCTTCGTTTCACAAGATGACAGACGCCATTTTGGTTTAAGATCTGACCGGATATTTATGAAAGTATCTTTTTTAGGCAAAATTAGATTTTTTAATGAAGAGAATTCATTTAATGTCATCGTGATGATTGTTGACAGGATGTTGGTGTTGATTGACTGATACGATGGTTTTGGGTTCACATTTCTATGAGGAAATATTTGTATTTCGGTGTTGTATTAATATTTATTTACAAATTGTGGTGTTGAGTGTCGCTACTCAACACGCAATGTCTTGAGAATTGGACGAAAATAAAAAACAGAGTGTCTTAACACTACGTCCCTCTATCTATAGCACGGTGCATTGTGTCAAAAACGTTAAACTGTTAAGGAAAACGGAGAACAGAGTGTCATGAAATTAAGTTTCCTTTATATAAAAATATATATTTATATTTGTTATATTATTAAGCGTTTGGCGATTAGATGGCACTGTTGGGAAAGCTCGGACTAGACAAGGATATGTTTTTATTTAAAATATTTCTGAGTCCATTTAGACAAATTCCGGCGTTGGGTTCCGACTATTGATATTACAAGGCCAGTCAGGTTGTGGGGTCCCCACACGAGGAGATGAAATATTAACTTAAATTTATATTTCCATTTCTTCGCTCTGGTGTCGAGACTGTTCTGCCACTCAACACGCAATGCCTCCAGAATTCGGTAGAAAATGGGGAACGGAATGTCTTAACTAGGTTCCCTCTGCCTTCCCTGCTGTGTGTGGGATACAGCGTGAAGCTGACATACCACGATGTTATCAATTCCGTACAAATATGTAATACGGTATATATAATAATAAGTTATTTCTTTCTATACATTTAAATAAACGTCTAATATATAAATAATTTATAAATAATATTTCAATTAATAAATTGCGGTGTTTCGTTCTCTATTTCTGTGGTTTTTAGTACTACTGCCATTTGTGGTATAAAATTTATTAAGTCTAAAATAGATATTATTATATGATTGTAACATTACTGTTCTCAAAGCCATTAACACATTTACATTTAATAGTATTTTATTTACTATATTCACTCTCAGAATAGACGTGACTGTAATTTCAAAAATAACACTGTAGAATCAAAAAAAAAATATTGGTAGTCACGCAGAAGTTACTGTGGGGCATCGTTTGGTTGGGGGTTCAATTCCCACTCGATATTATATTTAATTTATTTTTATTTGCCCGCTCTGGTAGAATAAGCGTACAATTTAGTTTAGCTATTCAACGAGCTATAGCTATATATATGTAGCTATCTCGAAAATTCAGCAGAAAATGGAGAATAGAGTGTCTCAACACTAAGTTCAACTATATGGGAAAAATCGTGAAGCTGTAAAAAAAAAGTCTTTTAAGCTATACTAGGGCTGTTCTTTCGCAACAAGGGCATTCTAGCTTGATTTCGACAGTTTAATCTATAGTGGTAATTTAATCGATTGATTTAATCGAATACTGTAATTGCTATAGTTAATTAATGTTTGTTTTCCCAATCATTTGCTAGACAGGCCATTGTCACGTATGAATATTGTTTATATATCGGCGCGAATACAAAAACGGATGTTTTAATATTTTATTCATGCAGTCAATTGACTCGTGGCGCTAGTGTTCTGTGGTCAAACTTGACAACTTTAGTGTCATATTCAACATAAATACGACGGTTGATCATTCTTCGGTTCAGAAGCGAGCTAGTCACCGACCAGGACGGATCTCTGGCTCCTGTGTGCGACACTCTGAATCTTAAATAATAATTGAGTGAAATTGTTGTTTAATCATTTAAGGGAAGTAATATCTTGTTATTATATTTGTACAATCTTA
>JAATLQ010036135.1:8502-24898 GCA_013421005.1 Heliconius erato x Heliconius himera | reverse complement strand
ATACACATTCTAGAATTATGATAACTCGAGTGAATTTTCAATATTATATTACCCCATTTATAATTGTAGTGACCAACATGACCCAGTAGCAGAGCATCAGATTGTAACTGTAATGGTTGTGGGTTTATCACCACTTTGCGGTAAAAATATATTATGTTATTATTTAACTTTTTTTCATTTCTCCGTACCGGATAGACAAACCACGATATCTAGCGAATTTATGTTGAAAGTGCCGAATGGAGTCTCTCAATTTTTTTTTTAAATTCCAAAGTTATATTATATTTTAAATATGTACCTACTTAAAGTAAATACGATGTTTGTGGGTTCGATTCCCACTTGGACAAATGAGTTATCTTCATTTTCTCACTTTATTAGAAAGACAAAATCGGCGTTAAGTTTTGTCACTTAACATGCAAAATTTCGGAACCAGAAAACGGAACCAGATTGTCTTCATTCTAGGTTCCCTCTGGCCACCACGCTATATACGGGAACTTAATTATTTTTTAGTACAGGTATATAAGCCCCTAAAGTAGTAATAAAACGTTTTACATTATTTGACACAACAATAGAAATATTTAGCGTTATTGCTTGCATTACCCTATTACTACACCATCTAAGAGACACGGCATCTCTTTCTAACACACAAATTTATATAACACTATCTTGCTCTAACATTCTATTCTAAGTTCCACGTTCACTGAATTTATTTCCTCCAATGCTTCAGTAAACAGATTATTTTTCTCAGATACGTACATATTCTCTAAAATTTTCTTTTGTAGAAATTTTATATTCTATATTTTAGAATGCTCCACAGAAGAAATGTGGAGCGTTTCTTAAAATATTATTTTCTAAATACGCGTTATGCGTATCGTTGTTTGGAATGGAGTGTCGTTTCGACAAATCAAAATTTAATTTTCTTTAGCTTATCTGTATTATTGAAGTCGTTACCGCGTTGTTTTTATTTTTTTTCTATAGTAACAAGACAAAGGGTGTCGTTGACTCATACTCGATTCCCACTACGGGGAATTAAATATTTCATATTTGATATTTTTATTTTGTTGCTCTGGTAAAGAAGCAAATCGCGGTGTTGAGTTCTGCCTCTCAACACGCAAAACGGAGAATACGGCGAAAAGTGGAGAACGGAAGTATCTAAATGAGAACGGAGTTTCCTAACACTAGATTCCCAGATTCCCTCTGCCTGCCCTGATATGTGTGCGATACAGTGTGCAAAAAATAAATTTGAAAACGTAAACTTATTCAATTAATGTTAATTTTGGCTCACAATTTCTCTCATAATAACAACATAAACCACCCAAATCAAGACGTATCGCAGTATAGAGCTGTTAATTCAAAACTAACTTGCCAATCCGTATAAACTAGTTATCCCCAATAGACCTTCGCAAATCGTCAAAGTGCTACCGCTAACACACATTTGTTGAGATTACTCAAGAACAGAGGAATGCAAATATCAAATTTGTGTTACATTACTCATTTGTATTGTGAAATAACAAGAAGCTGTTTGTTGTGGTACAGATGGGATTTGGGTGTCGATTCAAATTTTGCTTGGAGATTTTTTTTAACTTCTAAAGGCAGAGGGAAACTAGTCACGACACGTTGTTTCCCTACTCTCTTCAATTTTTTTCAGTTTAAGTTTAAATTTTTTGCTCTATTTTATATACAGCGGTATAGGCAGAGAGGACCGAGAAGTGTAATGACACTTCGTTCTCCGCGTTATGCCTAAATTTGAGATATTACTAGTGCCGGAACTTAACGCCGTACTTATCAAAGAGTGCAAATTCGTTGCCTCGCGCGGAGATTGAATATATATTCATCGCCTTCACTTTCACTTCACACGCGTTTTTGAAAAAAAAAATGCTTCATGTCATTTCCAGCGTGTAACAGGACAGGCAAAGGGGAACCTAGTTTCATTTAGACACTCCGTTCTTCATTTTCCGCCGTACTCTGGAGGCATTGCGTGTCGATGCAAAGCGCGGCGTTGAGTTCTGCCACCCGATACGCAATGCTTTATTTTAGTTTTTTTATATTACTTTATAACATATCTTTTATGAAGAAATCTAGTTTCTAACAACTAACTTGCCATTCTGTATAAACGGGATTATTCCCATGAGAATTGCGAGTCAAATAGATACCAATCAAATACAAAATTGGATACATTAATATTGTAGAAGCCAGTCGTGCCGCAGAGAAACAAGCGTGTGATTGTAAACACAACATGTTATGGGTTCAATTCCCACTTAAGGAAATTCAATTTTTAATATTTTCATTTCTTTCTGATTTCGTTGGCGGAAAATGTTACCTAGTATTAAGACACACTAGGTTCCCTCGGATCTCTGTGTGGAATCTAAAAAAATAATATTATTAACGAACAAAATATTGTTTTTCCTATAGGACAGTGAAGATATATCTGATTATAGATGGAATGATCGTAGATTCGATTACATACAAGAGAATATTTAACATATTAACATAAATAACGATACCGAGATATAAGGATGTAGATTTGTATAAAAAAAAGCTTTCCGTTTTTTTCCATATAGCAAAGGATCCTATTTTTTTGCTATATATATTTTTATTAAGTATTTGCTAAAGCCAACATATAACATTTTGTTAAAAGTCTTAACAATGATCCCTTTTCTAATATTTTTTTTGGCTTCACGTTGTACTATATACATAGCACGGAAGGTAGAGCAAAGCTTGGAACCTAATGTTAAGACATTCTACTCCCAATTAAGTCACTTCCGTTCCATCCGTATTAAGTGGCAGAGTTTAACGCCACGTTTTGCCTCTTTACCAGAGCGAGGAAATGCAAATGTTAAATATTTTATTTCCCTGAACGAATCGAACCAACAGCCCTCGCTGTACAGACACGCTGCACACGCTTGTGCCCATGCACCACGGCAACCTCATTTAATTTCATAAAAACCCAGATATCTTTTTACAACCTACATTTTACATATATATTTATTTTAAGCGTAACTCCAAACAGTATTTCTATCAAACAAGTGAGCAACATTTGAAAGGATACTACGTCATTATACGAAAGTAAAATTTTATTTATAATTTTAATGAGTTCTTATTTTTTCTTTGCGAAAATTTCATTGGATAGTCTTTTGAGCTTGTCGTAATGAAGTGCTTTTGCTTCTCACTGTGGGATTTTATTCGTGTTCACTTATTTTTTTAACTGAATATGTGTAGTGTATGTGTAGTTGGTACGTAGCGTCAGACTAACGCGACGGTTGTGGGTTAGAACTCACTCGAGGGATTTAATTATTTTCATTACTTTAGACAAAGTAATAAGGTAAAGCCAGTGTTGAGTTCCTAAACTCATTTCATGTTTTAAGGTACAGTGCCTCGAAAATTGGGAGGAAAATGACTGAACCACTATAAAACCTATGTATACAAGAAGCAAAAATATATATTTTTAATAAAAGTAACAGAAAAGGAAACAAATGTAAAGTCGACCATTGATCTTCAGCTGAAAATTATTTATAAAATTTACTGGCAAGCAATCTTCCATTTTATTTTGTGCTGTGACGTGAAAGGGCGTTAGTCGAATTGTACAGAACGGAGTATCTTGATACTAGTTTGCAGAAATTACTCTGTTATATAGGAAAAAGCGTGAACTATACCTACATATATCAGTAAGATAAGATAAGATTAGAGAAGAAGAAGCGGTAAGACACTAGAAGAAAATTGATATATTATGAAAATTTACCTAAAATATAACAAGCAAAGCAAATAAGACGAAATGAAAATATTATCGCACCTCGAGAAAATTGGTCAATTAAACAATAAAACGATTTCACAAACGGAATCTCCAAAATGAAGATGGAGTCGCAGACGCAAAACTCGGGGGAAAGTAACATAATTTCTCAAAATTAGCAAACCAATTAGTCTTGAAACCTTAAAAATGTTTTAAATTATCTTCACTTTGTACGTCCAAGGCAGGTCTGTCACAGAAATCGTTTATTAACGCGACATTAGCAAATTGAGAACTCTGGGAGTAATTACGGATTTAGGGTTCCGTACCTCAATATGAAAATCGAACCCTTATATGATCACTTTGTTGTCAAAATTGGTAAAAGAGAGAGTTTTTAATACAAATAAAGATAGGTTAAATAAATTTTAACATTTTTTAAGTGTTATTCCACACTTAGGAATGAAAAATACTTATTTAGAAAACGTAGCGGGATTCGAACCCGCGCCACCTGGGCGGTTTCCAGGAGAAGTAGGTTAAATCAATATCTGAATATTCGGAATTTTTAGATTAATCACAGTAAAAAATTATATATTACCAATGTAAACTTGCAGTTCATTTCACACAAAATTAGTACATACGTCCGAAAACTTAAGATTGTCTACTTTTATTTACCATTGAGCTACAAACATAAAATTGGTACGGAATCCGCAATGAGTAAACCTGCTCGCACTTGACTAGTTTTTTAGATCCCCCCTCTATTAAATTACGCTTATGCCGTACACGTATCGGTATTCGGATTATTATCAATATCCGTTTTTAATTAAGGCTTTTGAATTCTGTCAGTTCTAATTTCTTGTGAATTTAGTGAATAAATTTAATTGGTATATTATTTTAAATCAAATTACTTCTGTTCTTGACAAATGGGCTAACTAAATTTTCTCTAGTACCTACTGAATCACATTTTAGCTTGGGGTCGTAATATTTTTTTGTTTCTGTTTGCTTGAGTTAAACCTTTTTTAACTTTACGCTGACACCAGAATAAGAAGGGGAAACGTGGGAACCTTGTGTAAAGGCACTTCTTTTGGGAAACGACACGACACTTACATTTGCCACTATCCGCCGAATGCTTGTATTGTGTAGCGGAACTCAACGCCGTCGTCACGATCTGTCTCATTAGGAAATGGAAATATATAATATTTTCATTTTCTCGCAAGTTATTGTACATTTAGTATTTATATAAATCGTAACATAAATCGTATACCATTAACCAAATAAGAGCAAAAACATAATTATAAAGATTATGAATTTTTCAAATGAATATTATTTAATTTTTTTTACAAATTTTAACTTATTTCACGTCGTCATATCGCTTAATTTAGTAAATAGGTTATGTTATTGCATCAAAAATAAATTCTAAAGGCATAATATTAAGTGAAATTCGCAGTTTTGGTCTTAGCGCTCTTATACTGTAACTATGTAGAGAAGTGAAGGGTGGATATTTATTTTACCTTTGACATTGAGTGATTACCTTCACGCTGTATCTCGCATATTCCAGGATAGTTCTGAGGAAAATAAAGAGGCCAGTCGTGGCATAGAGGTACAAGCTTACGGCTATAAACGCGACTAGTTGTAGGTTCGCTTCCCATTCGAGGAAATTAATTATTTAAAATTATTAAGTTATGTGGGAATCGAACCAACAAACTGTTGCTAATATTACCGCAATTCAACACGCAATGGCAGAATTCGGCGGAAAGCGGGGAGAGGAAGTGTTTTAATGACAACGAACTATTTTAACATTAGGTTCCTAGGTTATCTCTGTCTGGGTGACATGTGCGGCACACAGTGTGATCGTAAAAATATCTTCTATACTTTCTCTCTCTTCTTTTCATTTTTCAAAATTAATTTTGCTCCAATTATAAAAAAAAACAGCTACACACTTTTTCCGGCATAGCAATAGAAAGAGAGAGTAGTCAGTACGCTATACTAGTAGTGGTGACGAATATTCTCCCGTTTCCGCCCAAATTCGAGACATTGCGTGGCGGAACTCAACGCCGCGCAATTCCTCAAACTAATTTTAATACAATATTTCTCAATACACCACTTTTGATACTAAATCAACCAGACAGGTTAACCAGTCAGTCTTCATTAACCGCCTCAAGGCTGATTGCGCATTTGTAGTTGGCTAGTTTGATTAGGTATTGAAATCCAAGAGTTCATAGTATTGTGGCTTTGATAATATTATAATCTATTTAAATTGCTTTATATTATTCTGTAAGGAATAGTTTATTTAGATGTTATTTTGTTTATCTATTGAAGTTTATATGTAAGCAAATAGTAAAATAATGGCTTCATCCTGTATCCCGGATTCATAACAGGGTTGGCAGAGATTTCAATTCATTTTTCGTATTTTAGGACTAGGTTTTCTTATAATAGTATTACTCCATTCCCCTGTTTTCACCAAATTATGGAGACATTGCGCGTCCAAAAGCGGAGATCAATGTTGCAATCTCGAAAATCATCATTCCCCGAGTATGGGTCGAACTCACCAGTTTTTATAACATAAGTAAATAAAATAAAATCAAATCAGCTTCACGCTGTATCCCGCACACTACATGGTTGGCAGAGGGAAGTTAGTGTTAAGACACTCCGTTCCCCACTTTCTGCCGAATTCTGGAGCGCAACTCAACGCCGCGCTTGTCTTGTCGACACAAGAGCGAATAAATGGAAATATTTATTTAAATTTATTTAAGTAAATATTTCAACTCCTCGAGTGGGGATCGAACCCACAACCAGTCGATTTTTACAGTCACACTTTGTGCCCCTGCGCCATGACTGGCCTAAGCCATAAGTAATATATTAATTTCTAAAAATATCCAATACCTATCCAATAGCTTCAAATAAAATGTTAAAGTTGAAACTATTAAGCGCTAAAGCATATCAGAAACAGAATTAAAGATCAAAAGAGGTACAGTAGCTAGAACATTCACTCAATAAATAGCTGTCGTCATTTTCAGTCGCTCTCAAGTTTCTAGTTTAGAACTACCGTCTTTAGTTCAAATCATAACAAATTGCCCTTGCAATTTCAACTTTGTTTCTAAGATTGTAGACAGGTTGGTTCAACTACTAATAGCTAGTAAATTCTTATTTAACTTCTGATATGTTTATTTGTTTTTATATACGTTTGTGATGCAACTGTAAACGATAGCCGTGGGTTCGACTTCATTCAGGGTTCAGGCAGTTGTTATAATACATTTTTTCCATCTTCGATTGTAATAGACAAAACACGGCGTCCAACTCCAACCAAGTCAATCTCAATGAAATGTCCCGAAAATTGGACAGAAAGTGAGTATTGGAGTCTCTTACCATTAGGTTCCCTGTTAGCACGTGAAACTGTCTTATTGACTTTCATCATTAGTTCGTTTTTAATATTAATTGTTAATTAAACCTAAATAATTATTATATACTAGCGGCTCGTCCACGGCTTCGCCCGCTTAAAATGCATCATTATTGATTTAATAAGCAGAATTGATTGACAACTATAATGACTTCTAATATGATTTATTTACGACATTATCGTCAAAGATTTTTTGATTGTTTTAAATAAAAAAATACGACCATTGTTGATATTTGATATTTATAAAATATACATAAAGCTAATTATTTATTACACGTATATATTTTTGTAACTTTATGTTCTTTTTACCTATATAATATACTCTGTTAAATGTGCTGATATCAGTGAATAATTTAAATTACTCCTTCAGAAACAGCCTTAAATGTTAAATTATTGATTTGAAGGATTCATAATATTCTTTGCAAAATAACTGCAATAATTGCATATTAACTGTACAGTTTTTAAATTAGTTACATATATTATATGAACGAACCAACCAAAAAATCTTTGTATTTACTTGATATTTCTTACTTTCAAGATTTCGTTCTTTATCTCTGTGTAGAATTAATTAGGACTTCTTTCAAATGACGATAACTTTTTTTTAATGAACCGATTTTGATAAACTAAACTTTAGTAGTTAAGTTGAGTTAAAACAATGCAATTAGTGAAATTTTCAAGGAAGTCGGTTCAGTACTTTCAGAGAAAAATGCGGACAAAAATATGTCGACAGACAGACAGACAGATAGACAGACAAGAAATTAAAAAAAATCTTTTTGCTTTCTATTATTCTTTTTAAATGTCCCTCTATCCATTTCAGTCAAAATTACTAAATGTACAGACAAAATATTTTTATTGTCTTATTATATATAGAGATTAACCATCCTTCGTCCTCACGTTTCGTACCTATTATTTGAGATATAGTATATGCAGAAAATAAATTCTAAGAGGGATTTCCCAATAGAAATAGAACCAAGAAGACCTAAGGAGTCCCTTCCTAAGGCCTTCTTAAGAATTTGATTCAGACAAGCCATAACTAAAACATTAACAATATAAATATCTCAAAGCCTTGAAATCGAATCCACTAACAAATTAAAGACGTTCAGATTTATTGATTTGATATCTACCCTTAACAAACAATTCCCTTTGCACTGAGTCCTAACGACCATACTTCTACACGCAAGTCTATATTAATTTACAAATTATATCAAAGCAGTTAAGAAACAAACAAGAACTTAAGAAAATCGATTAGATTATTGACATTAGCATAACTAAAACTTAAAAAATATATAAATATTTCAAAGACTAGAATTCGAACCATGTACTATAAAGAGTCGAGTGAGGCCGGTCGTGGCGCAGCGGCACGAGGTGTGACTGCAAAACCGACTGGTTGTGGGTTCGATCTCCACTCGAGGAGATGAAATATTTACTTAAATTTATATTTCCATTTCTTCGCTCTGGTGTCGAGGCTAAGCGCGGCGTAGAGTTCTGCCACTCAACATGCAATGCCTCCAGAATTCGGCGGCTATTTTTTTTTTTAATTTTTACTATAAAGAGTACCTACATACAGACTGATTGAATTTGAATCTTCTTACCCTGAGTTCTAACGACCATACACACACAAACTTACAAGCACTTACTAACTTTGGAAAATCGATTAGATTAATATGACATTAGCATGTCTCGTTTTAGTTCCAGAGTATTTTCCTAGAAGTTCCGACTAGCGGTTTTTGATGAGTGCCACCGTATAACTTCTTAACTGTGCGTAACTTGTGGAACGTAAACACAAGAACATATATTGAGTTAAGTCGGTTTTGGTAGCGTCTGGAGTTGGTGTGGAGTCGTGACTTCGATTTTGGGTAGGATAAGTTAGTGTTGGTTAACGAAGTAGAGTGTAATATAGAAGGTAAATCACAGTGTTAGGTTTCGGTTTTATTTTATTTTTGGGGTTCACACTTTAAACCGCATACGGCAGGGTAGGTTAATGTATTCCGTTGTCCACTTCCCACCGTACTACTAGGATATTGCATTGTTTTGCTGCTAAAGCAAGCGAGCCAGAGAATTCATTTCCTTGAGTGGGAATCGAACCCACATTTAGTCCCAGAGCTTAAGCAAAATAAGATAGTTTTCGATAAGCGTTATCTTTAACTTGTTTTTGACTGTATCTGACTGAGAACGTATGTAAAGATATATGGTAAATTATTATAGAATTAGCTATTGAAACACTATACAATTTAAAATATACAAGATGCGGCTTTTGGTTCAGCTTCTTGACACACAATGCCTTATATTTGAAAATCATAATGATGAACTAAAATATTCGTTTTCGAATGCATTTTTGTGCTTTTGAAAGAACTTTTGAAACGTTGAAATAGAATGGAGTTGAAAAACGGAGTGTCTTAAAATAATATTCTCTCTGCATTCCCTGCTGTAAGCGGCCGATGTTTAAAGCTACTAAACTTCGTTGTAGAGTATGAGAAAATTTCGAAATAACTTTACCCTAGCAGTATTTGCCAGTAGTTTTTGATGAGCGCAAGCATACAATTTATATTTGACTGTTACTAACTTTTCTGGAACGTAAATACGAGAACAACTATGTAATTCAGTAAATATTGGGACTTTCTAGCTTAAAGTTGTTGTTGGTCATGAATTCTTTTCTTGGATAAACTCGCATTTGATTAACTATATTTTCAATTTTCTTATGCTCGAAATAAGAAAATTGAAAGTATAGTTCAATATACTTTCCATTTTCTTATGCATTGATTGATTTATTAATTTTTTTGTAGGTATTTTTGTACCTACAAATAATCAAAGTGACGTAATATAATCTATAAGTATATATTCGTGTAATATAGCTTTCCTTGATAAATATAATATCCAACTAAAAAACGGTCTAGTGCGAATCGGCTGAATTTCAGGATTGTAGGTCAACGGAAACTAGAACTTATAAAACATGGCAAACTTAAGCTTGCGGCCGTATGCATTCATTTCGTATGAATTAAACTACAAATATAAGTTGTTAATGATTTTTCTCTATGACATACCTATAAATGTTCACTTTTCGGATTTTTTCTTAATTTGTATTTTAACTAAGATCTCATTCCTTGCCAAACTTTATTACTATAGGTCCACGGGAAGTACCCCGTAGTATACCCTATATTTTATAATTTGAACGTAGCAGGATTCGAACCTGCGCCTATTGGAGACCGTTTAAGCGCCCTGAGCCACTATTCATGATCTTACTATCCAGTTACGTTCTCGAATACCGCTACGTTCAAATTCTTATGTTTTCTAAAAAAAGTCAAAAATAATCAAATAATCTCTTCAAGAAAACGACTTTATAGTTTACAATGACCGTTTCAGCTGAAATATAAGAATATATATTATAGCATAAGAAAGTTGAAATAGTGGGTGTAATTTTTATGAGGTTCGCTCACGTGAAAAGGAATTTTTGATATTTTAACTTTAGACACGAAAAATGGAGACAAAGTTCTCTTTGTGCGAGAGCCATATCTCATTCAGGGCGTGTGAGAAATTGGATTAGAATTACTTTCGTAAACATAAAGTATACAAGTTTATATATGTATATGTATATAGTCATAGTGTACAATATATGAATGAATATATAATTTTCTTCTAGCTTCACGCTGTATTCCGAATATAATAGGGTAGGCAGAGGGCACCTGGGAACCTAGTTAAAACGCTCTGTAAACACTTTCGTTCCCCACAATCTGTCGGGTTCTGGAGACATTGCAATTTGAGTGGCGTGACATATTACCGTGATTTACCAGAGCAAAGAAGTAAATATATTAAATATTTTACTACACTGAATGGTGAATCGAACCCACAACCACCACCGTTACAGTTGCACTCTTGTGGTCCTGCGCCACGATGCGCTCCATTGACAGAACGCACATCGACATAGAAATATTTGAAGTATGTATGTTGGGTGACGAATATTTAAAAATATTTTGAATAGTTGAAGTTTAGTGGGGAACGGAGTGTCTTAACATTAGGTTCCCTCTGCCTACCCTGCTGTATGCGGGATACAGCGTGAAGCTGGTTTATTTTTGAAGTTTAGAAAACATATAATTTATTTTGGATTAGTTTGTCAGAGCGCTTGGACATATTTTCCTTATAATGAAATAACACTTTATAAATGTAAAAAAGTGAGGCCGGTCGTGGCGCAGCGGCACGAGGTGTGACTGCAAAACCGACTGGTTGTGGGTTCGATCCCCACTCGAGGAGATGAAATATTTACTTAAATTTATATTTCCATTTCTTCGCTCTGGTGTCGAGGCTAAGCGCGGCGTTGAGTTCTGCCACTCAAGAATTCGGCAGAAAGTGGGGAACGGAGTGTCTTAACACTAGGTTCCTTCTGCCTACCCTGCTGTGTGCGGGATACAGCGTGAAGCTAATTTAATTTAATTTATTTTATTTTTTTTTAAATGTAAAAAAATACGTAATAGTAGTGTAATACAGTCGTCTCGCTTTGATAGCGTACTATTGTACGCTATCAAAGCTATCATTACTTGAACTTCTTACTAACACCTGCACGAGATAGCCGTAGACTTGAGATTAAATTCTTCTATTTCTATAGAATACAAAATATCCATTTTCACGTGATCTAGTTCAGAAAATATATTTTACTTCTTATGTTTAGTTGTGATATTATTCAACTCTCTTCTATAAAAATCGAATTTGACTATAGTTTAAAAATCAAATCAAATCAGCTTCACGCTGTATCCCGCACACAGCAGGGTAGGCAGAGGGAACCTAGTATTAAGACACTCCGTTCTCCAGTTTCTGCCGAATTCTGGAGGCATTGCGTGTTGAGTGGCAGAACTCAACGCCACGCTTGTCCTCGACACCAGAGCGAAGGAATGGAAATATAAATTTTAGTAAATATTTCATCTCCTCGAGTGGGGATCGGACCCACAACCAGTCGGTTTAACAGTCACACCTCGTGCCGCTGCGCCACCACTGGCCTCACTGACTATAGTTTTAGACTTCATTTCTGTTTATTTCAGTTTAGTTTATATGAAATTGTTTAATTGTATAAGGAAACATGTTTAAATATATCTTTCTCGTTATATCCCGGATAGAAGGTGGAAATTAACTAAAAAAAGAAGAAATGAAAATAATTCCTTCCTCCGATCGGGACTTGAACCCGCAACCTCTGCATTTACAGTCAAGAAAAACACCCTTGCGACACGACGGCCTCAAAATTATTATTATATATTTCTAAATATAAAATAACTTATTCCTTTTTTATTTGACAAAATTTCTTGATCTTCAGTACAAATATTGAAGAAATCGCAAATTGTGTACACGTACGAAACTGTACTCAGAGCTCGCGCCCAAATATACAAATGATATTTGCCTTACACACATCAAACATAATCGTTAAACGCAAACAGGCTACCTATAGAATGTATCAAAAAATGGTAATTCAAATAAAATAATAGGTAAATATATATTTAATATTTATAATTATATATATATATTATATTGTCTAAAAATATTTATTACTTAGCCTGATACGCAGAATTAGCCTGAGAATCTAGTGTTAAGGTATTGCGTTCCCATTAAGACACTTCCGTTCTTCACTTTCTGCAGAATTCTCAAGCCACTGAGTAGCAAGCAGTATTGACTAGCAGAACTCCACGCGCTTTGCTTCGTTACAAGAGAGAGGAAATGGAAAATATTTAATATTTCATTCCCCAGCGTGGGAATTAAACCCACAACTGTAGCATTTACAGTCACACGCTTGTGCTCCTGTGCCACGATGGCTATTTATATATTTACTTTTAGGCAGAGATTAACTAATGTCAAGATAGTCAGATTTTTCTTTTGAATTCAATAACAATTTTAATGCTAGGTAAGTATAAGTGAGGTCTCATAACCTGTATGATATTATACGCTTAGATTATATATATATATATATATATATATATATATATATATATATATATATATATATATATATATATATATATATATATATATATATATCTATATATATTATTATAGTTATATTAATAACTAATAATCATTGATATCATTTCCACATTATATAAATTTTATTTATTAATAATTATATTATACACATTTAATTATAGCAATTGTAACAAGTTGTTTTTATTAATAAAAGTAGTTCAACATTTATAAGAACCAACTTATTGAATTGCTACACAAAACAATGCAAATTACATCGATATGAAATAACTGGTGGAAAAGTAGAACAAAATCGTATATACTACAACTACATACAACAATAAAGTACATCTTGATATTAAAGAGGTGTAAAAATTAATGAAAAACCATATTAAGGTTATTATTTCGAGGCCAGTAGTGGCGCAGGGGCACAAGATATGACTGTAAGCAGACTGTAAGTCGCGTGATTGGTTGTGGGTTCGACTCTCACTCGATGAAATGAAATATTTACTTCAAAGTTATATTTTCATTTCTTCGCTCTGATGTCGAATTCTGACACTTAACACGAAATGTCTTCACAATTCGGCGGAAAGCGGGAAACGTAGTGTCTTAACAAGTTAGGTAGGCTCGATTTCTTCTGCCTATCCTGCTGTGTGCGGGATACAGCGTGAAGCTGATTTTTTAATTTTTATTTTGTGTAATATGTTTCCATACGGGTAATTTCTCAATTTTTCAATTTTTGAGACATTGCGTCTGAGGTGGGTGTCTCTTGGTTCCTGCTATAAGCGGCATACACTACTATGACTGTCCAATTATAATAAACTAAACATTTTTATTTTGCTGGTGCGAAAAAATAAGCAGCGGCGTTTGGTTCCGCCCGAATACTGTTGCAAGTAATGCGATATGCAGAGCAACTCGAAAATGCGTGAAATATAATGCGTAAAAATAAATATAATATCAAAAATTTGTAAAATATTTTTGTTTTATTATTATTTAAAACTTCAATTTTATGTTATTTATTTATTAAGCTAAAATATTTCTTTATTATCTACGGACATATAACAAAAATGTTTTCCAATAGCTGTAGAATATAAAATGAAATAACGTAAAGAGTTACATACTCTTTTATCCTGAGATCAAAGTACTTGGAACGTTAAACCAGGATCTCATATGCACTTACAGAAAATCACACCCCTAAGCTCGATTTATTCTCACCTATAATACTCTCGGCGCCACTGAAGCACAGTTTAGAAGTGTCTGATTATACATAATAATAATCAGTTTGATTCTCAGCTTCTGTTTTTTTTCAGTTTCACGCATTATGCGGGATAGGGACGTAGAGTTAAGAGATTCCGTTATCGTCTTCCAGAAATTTAAAACATTGCTTGTTAAGAGGTGGAAATCAACGCTGAATTTTGTTTCTGCAGAACAAGGAAATGAAAATTATTTAGTCCCCCGTGTGAGCATCGAACCCACATGTGTCACGTTTAATAATCTCTTTGTCTACCAATACGGGGAAAAGAAAACAATTAAATATCCACTAAGCTATAATGGTAAAGCGTGAATCTACTGAGGTAGCCTGGAAACCTAATATTAAGACACTCCGTTTCCATTAAGACATTTCCGTTCCTCACTTTCCGCCGAATTCTGGAGAACTTGCATGTTGAGTTGTAGAACTCAACGCCGTACTTGTCGTTACCAGAGAAAGCAAATGAAAATATTTAATATCCTCGAGCGGCAATCGAACCTACAATCAGTCGCGTATACAGTCACACGATTGTGCCACTGAGCCACAACTGACCTTAATTATTTCAAGAAGATAAATTGAAACGATTGAAGCGCATTCTGCTTATAGCCCAAGAAAGTTAAATATAATCTGAACATTGTATGTAATCCTATCATTTTCGTTCGTTGCCAAGTGATTTGGGATTAATTCCAAGGAATACTGTAATCCTCGAGTATCTTAACGTAATGGAAAGCTTATATAGAGATTATTTGTTACCCTTTTTTTAGCTTCAGAGGGAAACTGGGAACCCTGTGAGACAATAAGATACTCCGTCCCCATAAAGATAGTTCCGTCCCCCACTTTCTGCGGAATTTTGGACGTCTTTTTTGATGAGATTCAAAGCAGTTTTGTTTTCTTTGTTTTTTTTTTCTTTTTAACAAAGTGAGAATAATTTCTGGGACAGTTGTAAGAATAAGTTCTTTATTCTGTATATTCTTTTTTGCATTATATTTATCTTTATATATATTTATATATATTATTCAGCCATTTACAATTTTACAATTCAAACAAAAAAAAATTGGGCATGTCAAATGAACGAGTGATGGAAAAATGGCAAAAATGATTTATGAAGGAAAGTAAGTGATGAGAGAGATAGGGAGAGACCTCGGTTGACCTTCGAAAACATAGTAGCAAATATACTAGAAGAGGATATAAATGATATAGGAGTATAAACTGGTAAGCACACAAGATACGTAATAATTGCTCGATTATTTTGTTAGGTCTCTTTTGATCAAAAAATTGGAAGGCTTTGGAGCCTCCAGGATGTTAGATTTTGACACTAGGTTCCCACCTAGGTTTCCACCCTATTATTTGCAGGAACAGGATCAAGCTAGAAAAAAGATCAGAATATGCAACAAAATATTATTTTAGTGTGTTTGTATGTGTGTGTTTTCGCAAATCATTATTATTTTTCTATTTTCTTACTCTATACAATATATTTTAAATGTGGACATCGCATAGCAGTTTTATCTTTTTACTCAGCCAATTATATACGGGGATTTAATGAAACCCCCTGTAGATATATATCACATTACTATATTATATTTCCATCGTATTAAATGTATGTCACCCTCACATTTATAGTTAGCAGTAACAAATATTTTATATCACCAGTTAGGTGCCATCTCACAAACAATAGGCTATAAAGACCGTTAAAACACAGGCTGTTCCCGTTATTGAATATCCAGTCACAAAGCGTTGTATGTATCGATTTTATATAATGCAGTTTACTGCATTATATATATGTAGATACATGTATGAATATTAAGATTATGTGGTAAGGTGGAGAGATTTAAGTGACTGTACATTTTGTTTGTTTTACAATGAGGCCGGTCGTGGCGCAGCGGCACGAGGTGTGACTGCAAAACCGACTGGTTGTGGGTTCGATCCCCACTCGAGGAGATGAAATATTTACTTAAATTTATATTTCCATTTCTTCGCTCTGGTGTCGAGGTTAAGCGCGGCGTTGAGTTCTGCCCCTCAACACGCAATGCCTCCAGAATTCGGCAGAAAGTGGGGAACGGAGTGTCTTAACACTAGGTTCCCTCTGCCTACCCTGCTG
>JAATLQ010036134.1:59552-94856 GCA_013421005.1 Heliconius erato x Heliconius himera | reverse complement strand
TGAAAAATAAAAAAATATTTGTAAAAACAAAAACCCCGACTGCATCATAGAAAATAAACAAGCCCAATAGTTTATCAGGATTAACAGTCGGGACCTATAAGTAATTCTTCAATCAATAAAATCTTTACCAGGAACCCCGCATAATTTAAAGAGGTCCCGACTGCTAATCCTAATAAACTATTGGGCTTGTTTATTTTCTATGATGCAGTCGGGGTTTTTGTTTTTACAAATATTTTTTTTTATTTACTGTAAGCGACTATTTAGTGTGCTAATACTAAATTAGCTAATATTTACACAAATTGTGACGGTATTATTTCCTATTTAGAAATAGGAAATAATACCGTCACAATTTGTAAGATGAATACGTTTATAGATTTTACCATTCAACAGAATATCTCTGCAGTGAGTAAATGCATTGTGTTAATATTGATTTATAGAATTTTTTTTGATTACTTAATTACACAATTGATTGAGGCGCTAGTGGCGCAGGGTCACAAGCGTGTCACTGTAATGCGACGGTTGTGAGTTCCATTCCCACTGGAGGAAATTCATTATTATTTAACTAATTAATTAATCTTAATTTTTTGGCTCTGGTACGAACTAAAAACTCAACGCCTTGAAAATTCGTCGGAAAATGGAGTGTATTAACACTAGAGTTCCTCTGCCTACTTTGCTATAGGCGGAAACCAGTGTAAACAAATACATATGACAAACTCATAATTTATTTCAATATTATATATAAACAATTGTGTTTGGTAGTACAGCAAAATGTATACACATAATAATACCGAAAGCTGCAACGATATCACTCTCGAGTAATTATAACAAAGCTAACATGTTAAGTAACCCCCAAAAGGTTAGCCAAACTTTGTCGTCACAAACATACATTGTCGGATACACCGACGCACAGTTCAAATATTATGAACGCTACTTTCCGGAAACTTGTATCCAAATCCAGTACATTGGAACTAATTTCATTTTGGGGACGAATTCTGAAATATGAACACGTATAGGTGCCTTAACTTTCAACCAAGGACGCTCGAACATCCCTACGTACATATATATGTACCTGCACCTGGAATGTAATTTGGTTAAGCTCTTACGAAAGCGCAAATGTTTTGAAAGGTTCCATTCTACCTACATTTTCCTTTTAGACCCCCAGCTAGCTAACTTGATGGGGTTAAAAATTGTGGCCGAGATTGGCTTCAATTTAATCGCGTTTCACGTTCTCAAAAATTACCGGCAATCGTGATATGTTCGTCGATAGCCATTTGCACGTTTAACTTCTTTAGCTTTTGCCTTAGTTTTATAGTCTCGTCGTGCTACTGTAGGAATATTTCTTTTTATTTTTGGAAATATTTTATAGACTGATTAATTTTGAGATTTAGATTGTTATTTAAAATCATTTTCGTATGTTGGATTTTAGTTATAATATTAGTATTATATATCGTATCCCGCACACAGCAGGGTAGGCAGAGGAAATCTAATGTTAAGACACTCCGTTCTGCACTTTCCGCCGAGTTCTGTGTTCTTCATTATTTTTTCAAACAGTATTATTGATATACATAATATTCGCTTTTTATTTCGAAATATATAGTTTAAACCGTGTTTATTTTTACATATATATTTTCTCCATAACCAAGTAAATATAATTCAATTATCACTGGTACTAACCTTAATCGCTAAGCCCGTATAGCTTACCATCTCCAACCCTTTTCGACTTGCTCACATAAAGTAGACCCCGAAGCTTCTCACTGTGTCATAGAAGGCTCACCTCGCCCAGGCCGCCGTTGCCCTGCGGTTAAGTACGTGATAAGACCAATCTTTAGGAACTTTGAACTGTCTCTCAAGACACAAGTTGAAATAATACAGTCAAATGCTAAAATAATACATATACCTTCGTATTTTATCATTCCTTCTCGTTTTGAGATTAAATATGTATATGAAGGATGAGAAAACGACGAGATATTTATTATTGTTTGCCAACGTTTCCTCTTTTGTCCCGTTTTCGTTTTATTTCGTATATGTTTGACGAACAACAGAATGTGACAGCTACGAATATATACCGTGGAATGTGTAATACAAATTATTTTGTGCGTTTTTCAATCACCATGCTTTTATGAAAATATATTTATATATCCACTTCACGCTGTATCCCGCACACAGCAGGGTAGGCAGAGGCAACCTATTTTTATGCCGAACTTTGGAGGCATTGCGTGTTGAGGGGCAGATTAAGTGCGGCGTTGGAACTCAACGCCGCACTTAATCTCGACACAAGAGCGAAGAAATGGAAATATAAATTTAAGTAAATATTTCATTTCCTGCCGCTGGGCCACGACTAGCCTCAAAAAAATAAAAAAATATTTAAGGATAAATTAAATGGGGCTGTCGTGGCGGAGGGATATAAGCGTGTGACTGTAACGCGACAGTTGTGGGTTCGATTCCCAATCTCAGGGGAATGAAATTATTATTTATTAATAATTTCATTTCTTCACTCTTCACGTAACTCAATACGCAATGTCTCAAAAATTAAATGGAAAGTGGGGTATGGAGTGTCTTAACACTAGGTTCCCTCTGCCTACATATAATTCAGTATTTATATTTTTCATTGTCTATATATTTCACACATTTTTAAATGTTTCAGACTGGCGCTACGTAGCCGCGTGTACCGCTTGCGTCGGCATTGCCATGCTGTGCAAGGAACAGGGCATCACGGTCACTGCTGTTTGTGTTGTGTACGAACTCTTCGTCGCTCAGAAGGTAAAGATATGCTTACTATAACATATTAATACATACATACCTTACCTATTACTTATCTTATAAAATATTATCATCGCCACTGTGGGATAGAGTCTGACAAAAGGACGATGGTTGTAAGTTCGATTCCCACTCGAGGCAATTAATTACAAGCAATGTCAATACACAATGGTCGAATTCCAATGAAAGCGGTGAACGCAATATATTGCCACTATGAGTATATGCGGGATTTTCTTTGTTTATTGTATAAAGATTGTGTTAATTATCCTTTTATATTAAACATTTTATTAAATTATTGAACTTAACTTAATCTTTCAATTATAAATTCAATATTTTATCGTATTTAATATAAAACTAAATATAAATGCCACGCAAATACAATTAAACATCGCCAATCTCATAACCAACGACGGTGACCCGTATACGGCAACATAGCGAACCGTCGTGTCGGCCGCGTGATTCCAGAAATCGAGATACGGACTCTAAACGGATCGAAGTTTCCAACTAAAGTTCCAGTGCCGGAACAAACGGACCAGTATTCTAGTTTTGTGTATTGAGTCTGAGAGTACACAGATGTTGGGATCCAATACGAATATATTTGCAACGGACGTGCCGCATCAAAATTCTAAACATATAAGGCGATTACCAGTTTCCTTGTTCAGGCTAAACTGACTGATATCGGAGTTGTCTAGATGTTGGGCGTCGTTGTGTTTGATGTTCCTTATGGGTAATTTAATTTCGATGATCGATGTTAATTTTAATAAAATTGATCTTGTACTTTATAAAGAATAGGTTATTAGGTTTTTTTTGTGTATCATAGTAGCATATATTACTTCGTTGTTTGGGCGTAATCTGTGCCATTCTGTGCTAAGATACTAGTTTGTCTTAAATACTAGGAAAGCAATCATTTTCGTAATATACTTTATTTAACATTAAAATAGATAGAGCGACTATCAAGTGGACGTAGAAGGGTTTAAAAGGGTTGTTTCAAACTGTCAAGATTTTGATACTGATAATTGGTTACTAACAATTGAAATTGTAATTTGCTTTATTTGTAAAGTTAAATTTAGATTTAATTTGGTATTTGTTAATAAAACATAGTTTTTTCTGTTTTACTAAAAATAACTAAATGAAAACCAAATGTTACTTTATTTTTCTTTTCCTTCTTAGCTATAGGCGGATTGAATCTAATTCATAGTCACACGCTATACCACTGCGCCAAAAAGGCCTCCATTTTTTTGACAATTTTTAATAAATTCCTGTAACATGAAATAATATAGGTACTATAAGGAGGAAGTCGTGGCTGCAAACGTTCAAACTATGGATCATTTATTTTGTTCATTTCTTCTGATAACAAGACAAAGTTCGGCGGTTCCGAGTTTTCAGTTTTATTTCTTCAACACGTAATATCACGAGCTTCAGCAGAAAGTGGGGAACGTGTCTTAACACTAGGTTCCCCCCTGCCTACCCTGCTATATGTATATAAAGCGAGAAGCTAAAGAAATATAGCAAAATCTTTATTCTATTCAAAATAGCCAAATTAAATAAAAATGTCACTATATTCCAATCCCCCCAGCGCCGCAACTGCGCGGGCAGGTCGTGGCTGGAGTACTGGGGCAAGGGCGGGTGGGGCTGCGCGTGCGGCGAGGCGGCGCGGCGCGTGGCCACGGTGTGCTGCGCCGCGCTGGCGCTGCTGGCGGCGCGCCTGCACGTCATGGGCGCGCAGCTGCCCGTCTTCACCCGGTTCGACAACCCCGCGGGCGCCGCACAGCCGCCCGACAGGTGCGTACAGTCCTACATGAGACAATGGAAAGCAAATATTTTCATTTGTAATAAGAAGTTGAAATGATGAATCTAAATTACAAATCAAATCAAGTAAAACGTGATTTTATATATCCGAGATGCTCCAAATTGTTGAGTAAATATACTCCTACATATCTTATATACGCTAGTCAGTATCTAACTTTTTTATAATCCAATTTGGGAAATGGAATCTATTATAAAACTTTCCATAAACATTCCATAGATTTACTTAAATATTATTATACAAAAGACATAAACCCCATATAAAATCGTTTCATACTATAACTTGATCTTTCAGACACTTAACATTTGCCTATCTTCCGGCTCTCAACGCGTGGCTGCTAACATTACCGGAAGCGCTGTGCTGCGATTGGACAATGGGCACCGTCGCCTTACTGCGATCTTGGCGGGATCCTAGAAATTTGGCAACTTTGGCCCTGGCAACCACTTTGATAGCCGCCGCTATACATGCATTGAGGACGCGGTCTTCAGCTTTGTCGATGGTATGATCTAATTCTTTATTACTTTCGTTCATCTCATATATTATTTATAGGAGTGTTTCTCTCTTTATTGCTTTATAACAGTAATCAATGATAATATCGTTTGTAGAGGCAATTCAATAATATAATTTTAGTTTTATCAGAACGAATTTAATATAAATCACTACTTCTCCATTTTCTGAATAGTTTAAGATCAGTCACGTCAACAGTTTTTTTTTTATATACAAATATTCACCTTAGTCAACTTAAAACTTACAATCACCTTGTTGAATTAAATACGTAGCAACATTGATGCGATGGCCTGAGCAATTATTACTTCAAATTATTTTAAGTTACAACCAATTAGTGTAGTAGTGAAGATTTAATAGTATTTAAATGCTAATAAACGTCTCTGGGAGTCTTACAATTTAAACTAGGAAATTCAGAATTCTTATCTATTTTAAATTTAGCATTTTGGCAACCGTACAATATATTTTCTTCTCAATTTATTACATGTCTAGAGCACTGAAAGCATAACATATCAATCATATTTCGTATGATACCACATTTTCTTTTTTGTCAGTTATATTCGTTGTTAATAACACGCTCTAATGTAAATTGTATTATAGAAACAGATAAATTCTAAGGAAAATATATTAAGGATAAATAAAGAACATTTAATTTTTAGATCAAACAATATAAGAACTGTATGCTCTTATATATATTTGGTAAATAATTAAAAAATGGTTTTATAATTGATTTTTTATTTCCAGGGTTTGGCGTTACTCGTGTTACCGTTCCTGCCTGCATCTAATCTGTTTTTCCCCGTCGGTTTTGTGGTGGCAGAACGAGTTCTTTACATGCCATCTATGGGTTGGTGCCTTTTAGTGGCACACGGCTGGCGCTTAGTTGCCAAGAAACGGGCCAAGTTGGCAGCTGGAGCCTTAATTTTCCTTCTCTTGGCATTCAGTGCCAAAACTTATGTGAGGAATTGGGATTGGAAAACCGAGTATTCCATTTTTGCTTCCGGATTAAAGGTGATTACCTAATATTTTAAGTTTGTTGCATTACGTTTGCTCTTTGTAATAATCTGGATAGCTTCCAATAATATCTTGTTAAGATTGATATGCTATTAGAAGATAGATTTTGCGAATATTTACGTCGTATTTCGAAAAACGAATTTAATAATATATGTATATATAAATTTTCATTATTAATTAATTTTCAATGTTAAATTGACATTGAGGAATCGAATATTTGAGTATGATAGTCTATTTGAAGCACGTGTCCTAATGTATGTTTGTTCGCAAATTTCACGTTAAAAGTAATCAGGATGATCTTTTTTGATTAAAATCAAATATATTACAAATGAGGCAATTTCCAAGTTCATTCAAATCGGTTAAGTCTTTATAACACGTATATCTAGAAATGACATGTAAAATATTGGCAGCAGACAGAAAAGGTAAAGCAATAAGCAGTCGTTATATTAAACTACTAAACAAACTTGTAAAACAATTATTAATGAACATAATTCCACTCAAAATTTCAGGTCAACCGTCACAACGCGAAGCTCTACAACAACGTCGGCCACGCGCTCGAAGCTGATGGGAAGTACGCGGACGCATTAGAATTCTTCAAAACCGCAGTCAACGTGCAACCGGACGACGTCGGCGCCCACATCAACGTGGGAAGAACTTTTAACCATCTAGGAAGATATCAGGACGCCGAAGAAGCCTACGTCAAAGCTAAATCTCTACTACCAAAAGCTAAACCAGGAGAGTCGTACCAGGCAAGGATTGCTCCAAATCACTTAAACGTTTTCCTGAACTTGGCTAATTTGATATCTAAAAATGCAACGCGCTTGGAAGAGGCGGACATGTTGTACCGACAAGCGATCAGCATGAGGGCCGACTACACGCAGGCCTACATCAACCGCGGGGACATCCTCATCAAGTTGAACCGCACGAAGGAGGCGCAGGAGGTGTACGAGCGCGCCCTGCTCTACGACAGCGGGAATCCGGATATTTATTATAACGTGAGTATTTTAAACATGTTTTTTTTATAAAAGAGATATACGTAAAATTATGAAACGTTTGTTCTGTTTTTGGCGAAAACGTTTGTTTATTACGTGTTTAAATGATATAGTTTATTTAATAATTTTCATTAATTTTATTTCAAAACTATGGAAGCGTTAAGCTTAACTTTATTAAATAACAAAATTTATTTTAATAAAATTAGTTCAAGAGATTTCCCAGTCAATCACACAACGTAAATTTTAATGGTTTTTATTACGGCTGCCTTCTGGTAATTTCAGTTTTGTAATATTCTATAATAATCTATCATAAAATTTTAAAACGTTATACATTATATTATAATATTAATGTTTAGACTAGTCGTGCGGAGGAGCACAACCGTGTGTCTGTAAACAACAGGTTGTGGATTCGATTCCCACTCGAGAAATCTCTCGTATCGAGGCAAAGCGTGGCGTTGAGTTCCGCTACTCAACAAGCATGCCCCCGGATTTCGGCGGAAAGTAGAGAGCGGAGTGTCTTAACACTCTCTCTGTCTATCATGTTGCCTGCAGGATGCAGCATAAAGCTGAAATAATATTATTAATTTGAATGTTGTCATTATTAATATTTATTTGCTGTATCCCACCACATCAATATTGAAATATTTTATAAATTATGTGGAGTTAAAATGACAAACGATCGCTTAAACTTTTTGACCTTTTACGTAATAAATAATAGACGATCAATTTTAAATCTTTTTAATTAGAATTTGATGGAACGATCAAATTTTTGCTTAAAATTATACGAACGAAAATAACTTCATATTTTTTTTAATTTAACCCATACGGGCAGAGAGTATCTGGTATCTCACTGCCACACTTTATCATTGATATTTAACTACCTTATATACTACTAGCGGCTCGCCCACGGCTTCGCCCGCTTAAAATATATAATTATTGATAAGCAGAATTGATTGACAACTATAATGACTTCTAATATGATTTTTTTACGACATTATCGTCAAAGAATTTTTGATTGTTTTAAATAAAAAAATACGACCATTGTTGATATTTGACATTTATAAAATATACATAAAGCTAATTATTTATTACACGTATATATTTTTGTAACTTTATGTTCTTTTTACCTATATAATATACTCTGTTAAATCTGCTGATGTCAGTGGATAATTTAATTTACTCATTCAGAAACAGCCTTAAATGTTAAATTATTGGATTGAAGGATTCATAATATTCTTTGTAAAATAACTGTAATAATTGCATATTAACTCCTGTACAGTTTTTAAATTAGTTACATATATTATGTGAACGAATTAACCAAAAAATCTTTATATTTACTTATATTTCTTTCAAGATCGTTCTTTATCTCTGTGTTGAATTAATTACGACTTCTTTCAAATGACGATAACTTTTTTTTTAATGAACCAATTTTGATGAACTAAACTTTAGTAGTTAAGTTGAGTTAAAACAAAGCAATTGGTGAAATTTTCAGTAAATCGGTTCAGTATTTTCAGTGAAAAATATGGACAAAAATATGTCGACGGATAGACAGACAGACAGACAGACAGACAGACAGACAGACAGAAAGACAGACAAGAAATTAAAAAAAAATCTTTTTGCTTTCTATTATTCTTTTTAAGTGTCCTTCTATCCATTTCAGTAAAAATTACTAAATGTACAGACAAAATATTTTTACTGTCTTATTATATATAGAGATTATATATAGTTATGGTAGATAAATAAAAATAAATCAGCATCACGCTGTATCTCGCACACAGCAAGGTAGGCAGCCGAATTCTGGAGGCTTTGCATGTTGAGTGGCAGAACTCAACGCCGCGTTTAACCTCGACACCAGAGCGAAGAAATGGAAATATAAATTTAAGTAAATATTTCATCTCCTCGAATGGGGATCGAACCCACAACCAGTCGGTTTTATTACAGTCACACCTCGTGCCGCTGCGCCACGACTGGCCTCAAGTTGTTATGGTATATGTTAAAAAAATATAGTTAATTCCTCCGAATGAAGATCGAAACTACTACTATCGTGATTGCGGTCAGATGCTGTTCCATTACGACACAGGACTAAAAGAAAATGAAATAACCAACACAATAAGAAATTTCCAATTCGAAACAGTACTTCCTTTTTTACCCAAACAAACTCTTCATTTTTATAATAATACTTGTTATTATAGATGTAAACGCAAAATATTCAAATATATATTTTTATTTTTTTTTATCCCCAACAGCTCGGAGTAGTTCTTTTAGAACAAGGCAAAGCATCCCAAGCTCTCGCCTACCTCGACAAAGCGCTAGAACTGGAGCCCGAACATGAACAAGCGTTGTTAAACTCCGCGATACTACTGCAAGAGCTAGGCGCAGCGGACTTGAGGCATTTGGCGAGACAGAGATTATTGAAATTACTGGATAAAGATGGTATGGGCATTATTATAATTCGTTTTTTTATTAGTTTAAAGAGAATGGAGAGAATACTGAACAATATAAATTTTATAAATTAAGACTTTAATTTAACTGAATAAAGGACTTTAGTGTTTGTTTTTAAAATATATATCTCCCATCACACTAATCCTCTAAGGATATAATTTCTTTATATATGAAGTTTAGATTATTTACATAAAACTTTAAAATGTTTTACGTAATTAAAAACCACGATTCCTTTCAAGAAAATTAACACTATTTTACAATATAATCTATATTTTTCTTCCAGCTACAAACGAGAGAGTACACTTCAACCTCGGCATGGTGTGCATGGACGAGGGCGACGCGGAGTGCGCGGAGAGATGGTTCCGGGCCGCAGTGCATCTCAAACCTGATTTCAGATCTGCCTTATTTAATCTGGCTCTGTTACTGGCAGATCGGAGAAGGCCGTTGGAGGCGGCGCCATTTTTAAAACAACTTGTGAGGCATCATCCCGATCATGTCAAGGCGCTGGTCCTCTTGGGTGATATTTACATCAATTCGGTTAAAGATCTGGATGCGGCTGAGAGTGTGAGTATAACTTTTTCTTTGTCATATAACTTATGAAATATTAAATTTATATAATTTTACCAAGATTAGTTTTTTGCAATATGCAAGTTTTTAAAAAAAATCTAAAATGTTAAGAAGAAATAAGAAAAGATATGTTCAAAAATTCTCATACTTGCATTGAAAGTTATGTTGATAATATCTATCTGAGAACAAAAAAAAATTCTATTATTAAGGAGACTTAAGTTTAGTCTAATAAAAGGCACTAAATTATTGTTTTTTTTTTATTAAAATTGTCTTGACCAACATTCTCTTAAATTTTAATTCCAGTGCTACCGTCGCATCTTAGAACTAGAACCCGACAATGTGCAAGCGCTACACAACCTATGCGTAGTTGCCGTTGAGAGAGGAAAACTAGCCATCGCCGAACAATGCTTACAACGAGCCGCTTTACTCGCCCCTCACGAACATTACATACAAAGACATCTTGCCGTTGTCCGAGCGAGACGGAACCCCCAAAACCCCGAGAACTCCAAACATCCTGAAAACCCACAAAACCCTGAAAGCCCCACAAGTCAAGCCCCCCCTGTAGTACGGGCGAGGTGGAACTACATCCCCCAACAACCCCCCGATCCACATGAAATTGATCAGTCATAGCGGTGATTGTAAATTGCAAATTCGTTGATTGATTGATTTATATACAAATATATATATTATGTATGTAATTAAATTCATCCCGTATATCTTATATTTGTAAACTAAAGGGTTTTTTTTTGTTTTGGTTGGTTTGAATTAGTCTTAAAATGAAAGTGACTTAAGTAAAAATTTCAATTTTTTAGATCTGAAAGCTGCTAATAAAAACACATTCTAAAATTTTGCCCAATTGGCAATTTTAAATTTGGTCACTTTTATTTTAAGAACTTTACAGATATGTTACTTCGCTGGATCATTTTTTACTTCTGACTGACATTACTGATGACTCACAAATATTTCTTAAATCAATATGTAATAAACGTCATAATGTGTGAAAAAAAATCTGTTTAATTGTAGAAAGTTTAGTGACAAATATAAAACAATTCAATAATCTAATAGACCCTTGGTAAAATTATTTATTTTCTGTATTTTTAAAAGCAATGTATGATACAATAATGAAAATTGTCTTAAATATATTTTAAAAAATATCGTGCTGACGTCAGTAATGTAAAAAAAATACTATATTAAGAAACATTTTTTTAACCAAAACACACAAAGATGTTTGAAATTATAAAGATAGACAATGAAAATTTACAAAAATAACGCCATATTTCACTAACTACTACATATTATCATGACATGTATTTTATTTGATCTAATGTCAAAATTTCTCAAAATTCCAATTTCATATGTAAATGTTCTTATTTCATGTTAAATTCTATATTGAAATCCCGTAAAAAAACGCCAAAATGTAAATATTTGTAAACACTAATCTATTATTATTCCATATGATTTGCGAACAATCAGGGTATTCGCCGTCTTCATTTATTTCCACGCTTCTCATCTATTTCCCATAAGAACTTAGATTTTTAGTGTTCTCGATCTCGTAGGGCTTATTTGCTGCATCCCGTGATATTATTATAGTTTGTCGCATTCAATATATTCGTATGTATGTATATTTGTAAATGTGTAGAAATGTTGGAACGAGCTTTCATCATTAGCCTGGTATACGGATAATCTTTGTGTAAACGTCGAATAGTGTATAGAATCAAACGTAACCGCTCGGTTCGGTTGCAACGCTTCGGTTGTTTTAACCATTTATTTGGTTGTGATACTTTTTCGTTTTATCATTTCGGTTGTCGGACATACATGCTAGTCTAAACAATGTTTTTTTTTTATAATTTTTATATTCTTATACTGATCGTAGTATAAAAAGCTTATTTTTTAAACATCTTCGATTTAACCGGATCAATGGGACGAAAGAGTATTTTATTAACCGAACTGTACATATTGAATAACTTTAAGTGATCGTCTCGTAATAGTTTTGTTGTTTTCGACGTACTTAATTATATCTATTTTATTTTTAAACATTTATTAAAAATGGTAATCATTCTAAATGTTACGCATTCTAAAATAAAGTAAACACCCCAAGCTTTTTAGGCGTTGGGAATAGAGATTAGGAAAACCCGCAACAAATCCCATAGATATGTATTATTTAGGAACATTATAAAGTTGTACTTTCCTTATTATTACTAAGTTAACTTGAACAATATTAATAAAACATTTACTATATTATTTTTTCCATCAAATTTTAATTTTATTTGTTGGTGTATTATATAATTTGTAAGTCGGTACACCCCGATCAATACAGTAAAGTGGCTGTAGCGAGACTGCGTGCGCACTCCGCGTGGAGCCCGCGGGACTACATGACACCATACAGATAATCCTATTTAATACCTTCAAATGATTCTCATATATTTTTATACTTAATTTCAATTTTTAAATACCTCACACACTAAATGGGACTCGGATTTTGATAACATACAAATATTATATATAGTAACCACAAAAAGTTTAATTTTCTTATATATTTTTTATTTATATATAGTTAAAAAGTGGCCTAATATTAATTATAAATATAAATCCGAGTCCTCATGCAGTGATCACGATCGTGCAATTTCGAAGCTTCTAACAAACTTTCCTATTTAGACGTTTATTTTAAATAACGCCAATGTTATATGTAAACATAAAGTGATCGACCGTTATTAGAAATAATTATGTAGATGTGAAAATGTAACGTTGTTAATGTTTTAAGATAAAAGAAGTAACTTTTGTAAAAACAGAATTTTTTACAATGTCTTGGAACATTTCTGATGGGAACTCCCGTGGGAGTGAGAATTCGTAAGGACCCCGAATATTATAAACTATTTGTCGTCAAAACATTTATTTTTATAAAATAAATGATGTTTCAAATTATTAGTGCGTTTTTTTTCATCGCCTAATTAAACATCCTAGCTTTTTAGTAAAGTAATATATTTACTCTTCTACGTCGACTTCGTGGCGCCATAGGACAGCCTCTGTCTGGGTAGCAACGCGGTTTTGGGTTTGATCCCCACTTGGAGAAATGTTTATATTACTATTGTTTTCATTTTCTCAATCTGATAAACAAACCTGAAGTTAAGTTCTGACTTTTAATACAGAAGAAAATGGGGAATGAACTGTACTTAACACTACCTCCCTCTGCCTATCCCTATATAAGGGGAAGTGTGAATGGGAAAAAAATGTACTACACTGTGTCTCGAACCCACTACTTACGAGGCTGACCATATGTCAGAAAACAAACTTGAACCAGAAGGGAAAAGATAAAACACATAATATTGTATATTTTTTTAGCATTATATTTATGATCAAAAATTAACATTTATGGAATTACGAGTATCTAGTTTAGATACTGTAAATAAATAATTTGTAAGATGCTAGCAGGAAATATTACAGAAGTAGGTACATGTCAAGCGAATTACAGATTTTGAAATTAATTAAATAAGAATTCCGCCCCTCAACATGCAATGCCTTGGTATCGGCGCAAGATGGGGAACGGAAGTGCCCTAATGGGAACAGAGTGTCTTAACTAGGTTTCCCGTTTACCCTGCTACGAGCGGAATACAGCGTGGACCTAAGGGCATTCTGGACAAATTTAGGATTTACATGTGAATTTAAGATCAATTTTATCTTCTCAAGCTGTTAATCAATATTTTTTACACGACTGAACCAAAAAAAAATTAAAAATATTTCTTTAGGTTGAGTTTTCAACCTTTTGGAACGGCTTCTACTGTATAATAAAGAATAGGGGAGACATATCTGTAGTAATCATAACAAATTATAAGCCCTTAATAATAAGCGCAAGCAAATCTCATCGACCCCTAAGCTAGTTAGAAACCCCCTTAAAGCCGTGAGATTGCAGAGAAGCTTCATGTATCACATACATACGTTGAAAATCACTTAAAACAACTTGGCTATGTTCAAAAATTCGATACATGGGTTTCTCAAGAATTAAAAGAAACGCATTTAACGCAACGCATTAACAGCTGCGATTTGCTAAAGAAACGTAATGAAAGTGTTCCATTTTTAAAACAATTAATAACTGGCGACGAAAAATGGGTTGTATAGGTACAACAATATCAAGCGGAACAGATCGTGGAGCAAGCCAGGTGAACCAACTCAAACAACATCAAAAACTGATATTCATCAAAAGGTTTTGTTATCAGTTTGGTGGGTTTACAAAGGAATTGTCTACTTTGAACTCTTACCACCCAACCGAACGATCAATTTTGATATCTACATTGAACAACTAACGAAATTAAATAATGCAGTTGAAGAAAAGCGGCCCAAAATGGCAAATCGAAAAGGTATTCCATCATGACATTGCAAGGCCACACACATCTTTGGCCACTCGACAAAAACTATAGGAGCTTGGTTGGGATGTTTTGCCACATCCACCATATAGTCCTGACCTTGCACCATCTGATTACTTTTTGTTTCGATCTTTACACAACTCCTTGAATGATAAAAAAATCAATAATGATGATGATGTCAAATCTTATCTGATTCAGTTTTTTGCTAATAAAAACCAGAAGTTTTATGAACGTGGGATTATGATGCTGCCTGAAAGATGGCAAAAGGTCATTGATCGTAATGGGCAAGACATTATAGAATAAAGTAAATTTAGCTCGATGAAAAAATTCTTTGATTTTCTAAAAAAAAATCCGCTATTACTTAGATGCCAACCCAATATATTGTATTTTGAATAATTACCATTATTATCTTTTTTTTTATTTACTGTTCCGTTTGGAGGCCGGAGGCCCCGCAGCGCCATGTTTTGATGGATGCAGTCGGTAGGGACCTCTCACTGACAAGTGTGGTGGGGGTCATGTTAATTAGTGAGAGGCAGTGGTCTGCTATGGTCTCCTTTTGCGATTCTGTAATAGCATTGAAGGAGGCCGCGGAGCGAGTGCGCGAGTCCAGCGCAAATGCAGGCCCGCTCCGTCGTCGTAGGCTAGGGAATAGAAGGCAGTACGCTCATCTCCAACTGTCACCAATGGAGGCTGCCGAGTCTTATCCTAAAGATGACGGTGACGGGGTCGCCGTAGTGGAATGCGCGAGCGATCCTGCGGCGTCTTCTGCTGCTTAGGTGGGGAGGTCTCGCTGGGTTTTAGTGAGTTCATTCTCCGGTGAGCCCTACAGTACTGTCGGTCTGCGTAAACTGCATTTCCCAGCGATAAAAAAAAGGTGCAAGTCGGGAGATATCGCCGGTGTGCCATGAGTGTGATGTCTCCGTTGATTCAGATTACGCTCTGGCCGAATGCCCCGCTTTGTCTCACTGCTGTAGAGTGAGTAGGGACCTCTCACTGTCCAGTGTGGTAGGGGCCATGCTGAAGTGTGAGAGGAACTGGTCGGCAATGGTCTCCTTCTGTGAAGAGTATGCGCATCTTCAACTCCCCCTACCCTACTGATGGTGATCATGGTGATCCTCCTGCAGGTCATCGAGCCTGCGGGTACCCTAGAAGAAACCCCGGGGAACCATGAAGCCGACGGTGGCCTACAGTAGATAAGCAAAAGGGGTGAAGGTTTTTTTTGATAATTTTTATAAATAGAGTAGCAGTAGTAGAGTAGATATCTCTATAACTTTCCTTTGTCATTGTTAAGACAGACACTTAATCAAAAAAAAATGTAAAATTGGGAAATTGAACCAAAAAATAAAAGAACAATAGTAAGTGTAAAAGATTTACTATATTGTTTTGTACAGATCACAATTTCAAAACAATACACCTCAATACACACCAACCTTACGCATATCCATCGACGCTCCGCTTTCATATAAGATATCTTACATATAACTATAATATATAACTAGAAATGAATCATTATGAAAGAATTCACAAACAAAGAACAAATAGATAAATCCTTCATTCGTTCAAATCATATAAGAAATCCATTCACAATCATTCACCTCTAAATATAACAACATAACATCGAATTAAAACAAACTGTCAATTAACTCAAACAGTATGAAAATACACAAAAATCGATATTTTAATAATAAAAAGTAAAATTAATTACATTTTATCTAAGAATATTAAAGGAATCTATCTCCATTCACAGACCAACCAATCCATTACTAATATATTTAATATAAAAAAACTATTTAATTTATAAATTTCATACATTACAAAGAATGAAAACAATGAAAAATTTCGAATGGTCTTTTTCATTCAAAATATGTTTTTATTATATAATAAAATCAAAAGGATTTGAACATTATTTTTTAAATCATAAACAATACTAGATAAACTTGAGTTCGATAAATTCACAACCATACCTCGGATTCATTCCTTAACATACACTTTTAATATTGCTTTTTCTTATTATTTTTTATCTATTTATGAATATAACGACCTGACAAACACAAAAAAAATCTTATTGAAAATTTATTTAAAAAATATTGAATTGTAAATATTTAAAAGAAAAAAAAATCTGTTTTACTATTTATTCCAAAAATAAACGAATAAAGATAACAAAAAACCGTTCATTTCCCCATACACCCATTTTTCAATATGGTAAGGCGTGTTCGGAGGTATGTATGTATGTATGTATGTACTTACGTATTTACACAAAACACTTAAATCCCTCACTTATTGTTAAGTACTATCACGATCTCGCAGTCTATTTACAATTTCATAGCAAAATCAAATAAACGTGATAAAAAATTAAATAAACACTTTTTTTTTCCACCTAAACGATATAATAATTTCACATAAAAATAATAATCTAACAATTTAAATTTAAAAGAAAAATATATAAAAAGAAATATAATTTACACTAACTATTTACAGGTTACACGATAAGTAAAAAAAAATATCATTCACTCGTTCTTTTCCCTTATAATTACTTATATTACTTCAAATTACTTAATTCAAATCTGACTAAATCTAGCTATTGCCATAAATATCGAAAATATAAGGCAACACCATTTGCGTGTTTGTGTTTAATATGGTAACACTACACATTTTTTTAAAAAGGAAACCAAATATTAAAAAGTTTATGATTCACTAACACCATTCAACTTGAAAATCGGTCAGACCTATTTTTTTCAACTGTAATTTTTGTAATAAAGAAATACTTTTTCTTATTAAAAAAAAGTAAAGTTAAAAAGTTTAATCGGCCTTAATGACTTCATAAGTCGAGATTCTAAGTATGATACAGTGTTTCTTTTAATACCGATTATCAAATTGTTAATAAAAAACATTATATTGGTAAATTGACAAAAGGTAATTTAGTTCAAAAATATTTGTTCTATGATAAATTTAAAAAAATACATTAATACATACATACACATGGATTAAAAATTAAAACAATACAAAAAATGGCAAAATCTTACAGCTCCATTCCCGCAAAAAAAAACTTCGAACTCGATTCTAAAATCAATACAATATAACTAACAAAAGGGGTTGTCGTGGCGCAGCGGCACTCAGATTGTAAACTACGACGTTTGCGGGTTCGATTTCTTTTCTCTGGGTACCCTGCTAAATTAAGCAGGATACAGCGAGAAGCTAAAACAAAAATATACTAACAAAGATTTTAGTTAGAAAAAGAGGTTTCCCTATACATTATTATCAGATCTGTTTAAATTATCATATAAAAATATACCTCTAACGAATGGAAACTACGAGGTGGCTTAAACATTACTAATACTTGGGAAACACCTGCTTTTACACTTTGGGTTATTAATACAATGTAATATAAATTTGTCTCTCTGTACCTCTTTTGAGTACTTCAAACATCGATTTGAATAAAAGATTGAAAAACAAAACGTTTAGATAGTAAAATGTTTAGCCAATTTTTGTTGTAAAGAAAATATTATAAATAAAGTCAACACAAAAAAACCTTGAACGTCAATAAGAAAAAAGTCCAATGACATGCACAAATACGGACTATTAAATATTAAGTAATATTTGCACAAAAAATGGCACCTAAAGTATTTGAAACTTATTATATCGTCATTTCACTAATGTAAATTGTTCGCTAATAACAACAATACAAAATCAATAAAACATTTAACACTCCTCGTTTAAAGTTTAATTAAATTTAATCCATAATTATTTTAAATATTGAGTTTTTTTTTATTACAGTATCTCTTCAGAGTTAGTTAAAAATGTTAGAAAAATAACTACATAGTTATTTTTTTAAATAAAAATTTAATTAAATTTATGTTACTAATTACTTCAAAAGTAACATAAATAAAAAAATAAATTCAATTTATATCTCGAAACTTGTATCAAAAATTACACTATAAAATAAAAATATCGACATACATACATATATACTTGAAAAAAACATATACACATATTATTGCAGTTTAGTCAAAGCGCATTAAAACTAAATGGTTCTAATATTTTAATATTAAAATAAGTAATTTAACTGTCAGTTCTAAAATTAACGCAGGTGGACCCGTATTCAAAATATAGGATTAACTTAGTGACTTACAACGCATTGTTTATAAGTGGTAGAATATTTGAAATTCTCCATATTACATTTATTATTTATTAATAACATTTAAAAAATTATAATATTTATAATTCCCTTTAGGGGGACCTTTCAAGCATTATTTAAATATTTTGAACCTCGTCCATGTAACCGAATAGTTACTTAACCATTTTTATCTAAAATGTGTAGTGTATGTCATTATTTTATTTGAGAACAATTAGCATCTTGAGATATTGATTCCCTAGTTTTTTCTTTAGATTAAAAAGTAAATGTTACTTTAGCTCTTCCTTCCTTAGCTCTCACCCGATCCTGTTTTTTTAAGCAGTTAAGGTATTATTAATGTCGCCCAAGATTATAACTATTTTGAAACAAAATATTGATATACATTTTAGACAAAAATGGTTGCATAGAACAACCAACAGCCTCCTATCCCACAAAACTAAGTCATCTAATACTTGAACACCCCATCGATTACAAAAAAATGTTCCAAAATGTAATGTTCATGTAACATTTTGTTTAGATTTCAACATATCTACCACATTTCAATACAAAATCACAATTTACTTATATTCGTCCTCGCCCTCGTATTCAACTACTTCCTCCTCGGCCTCTTGCTGTATTTGAGATTGGACTAACGCTAAAGGTCCTTTCTTGTACGCTGTCATCTCCTGAAAAATATAGTTTAGATATTTTATTAATATGGAAAACATACCTAATATTATGAGATACATATGTATTGAACTCGATTCCCATTCGATTTTTATTTAATTTCCTATCCCTTTTGGTTAGAAGACAGAGCGTGGCGTTGATTTATACTATTTATTTTAAAGTTTTTAATTTTACTAATTTTACTAATTTTACTAATTTTGTTTTTTTTTAAATTTCATTTTAAAGTTATTTATGTACATTTTAGGATGGTATACTTATTTTAGACCGTACTTGAGAGATGACGATTTTCTTTATAACTAATAAACAAGGTATTTGTAAGATAACAAATTTACATTTTTCTATATAAAAAGTTACAATAGCATTAAGCTGCTATTTAACTACAACACATGTATCAGCTAGCGATCCTGGCACGTTATTTAATAAAGTATCCTTTAATCCATATAAACTAATGGCAGATTATGGTAAATTCGTTAGAGCTCATACTTGATTGTCAAAAAAATAATTGACTCTTTTTTTCAATTCACACGGTGTCCTACTTTTAGGTAGGCAGAGGAAACCTAGTGTGTTGACACTGACCCGGTCGTAGCGCGCCTTGTCCTGCTCGCTGAGCGCGTCGTACTTGGCCTTGAGCGAGGGGTCGGCGGCGGCCCAGCGCCGGCCCAGCTCCTTGGCGATGTCGCCCATCGTGTACTCCGGGTTGCACGCCTTCACCTTCGACCGCTCGTCGTTGCAGAACCAGAAGAACGCCGACCTGTTGACAATATGCACTATTCATTATTATTTATTATTTATTTTGGCGACGATGGAAGGGTCGACGCAGCTACTCCTACCGCAATATTCCATCCGCCACGTGCACCACACGGAAGCGCACTGATAGGAGGTACCCTCGCATACGCAGGCGTTGATGTAGGTTGACCGGAAACGCGGGATGTAGAGGACGCAGTTGCAAATAGCTAAGAGGTGTAAGACGAGGGACGGAACATAAGATGTATGAATTATTTTAAATATAATGTATAGAAGAGATTTATATATTGTTTGTGTGCCTAAAGCTAAGCGAAAGGACAATGATGGACGGGTCTGTCTGGGCCGGCGCACCACAAAAGGAGCGAGGGTATCAAGATGTAGGTGTTTTATTATCCTCTCAATTGGTTAGTGGATCAGCTGAAGACAAGGTGCAAGGCAATCAACCCGAGGCCGTTTTGGGTTCGCACTGTTATTAATCAATCAGTGATCCTCCAGATAGACCACGTGTTGGCTCCAATACTAAATAATACTAAATCACTTTCGAGAGCAGTGAGGTGATAGCAATAAACCTGTAGTTATAAGAATCAAAGCCAGGATCGGGTGGATAAGAGCGGTAAATTGCATGAGTGCACTAGAATGGGGACCAACAAACAGAAAGAAATGGCGTGAAACTGTGGCAAGAATAAAGAAAGCCAAAAACGGGACTACATGACGGCCACGACCGCTCTGTCAAGAGCGTGACGACTGAGAAGAAGGATAAGAGCACCCTTCCACAAGTCTAGGACTACGCCGACTGAAATAGAGTGTGGAAAAAAACGCGTTAGCACCGGTGACAGCTCAAGAGCATGTGAACGGAGCACTAAAGAAGATTTGCAATGTGGCCAATTCTACTTGTGGATGTCCAAAGTAGACAGAGCTCGCTTAACAGCTTTTTGGCTAAACTTTACTTCAGACATTGAGCTCGTTGGCGTGGCGTTGTTCCTCGGTCGTAGTAGAGTTCGAGCCAAAGGGAGCGCCCAGGAGATCGGCTTTCTCTTTAGCCGTATGGCCATTTCCTGTGAGTAATGGCGTGAGCGAAGGCTGGCTAAAGTTGCCAAGTGCCTGTACCTGCCCGGAAGGCAGGTAGCTCTCAAGCTTCTCACCGATTTTGGCGATATGCTCTGACAGTTTGGCTCTAAAAGTACCTAGAGATATACTTCCTCTTTGAGGCTTTCACCTTCGGATTCTTAGTAACCAGTGCCTCAACCCAGATCTGATATGCCTCGCGTTTGCTAAAAGCAGCAAGTTTACAAGACATATCTAACCAAGGCTGTGATTTGCTACCGATTGACACTTGTGCTAGGTATAAAAAGTTCCATGCCCTATTATTTTGTACATAATGAATATGTCGCTTTGGTGGTGGAGAAAGTCGAGCCACAACTTTAATATATATAATTCAATATTACTAAACTTATCATCTATGTGACGATATAATATTATGTAATAGTCAATTGCAGGGTCCGACGTAAAAAAATCTATTAGACTAGAGGCGATATCATACATCTATTAGGTGAGTTCAACAGTATCATCTGTTTTTGCAGATTTTTGTTTTTGGGAGATTTGTTTGCCCGAATTTTAGACATCGAATGTTGAGTGTCGGAACTCAACATTCGATCTTGCATCATCAAACTCTATACTAATATTATAATGCTGAATTTGTTTGTTTGTTTACTTGAACGTGTTAATCTCAGGAACTACTTGTTCGAATCGGAAAACTAATTTCTTTTTCGATAGTCCATTTACCTATAGGCATAACGTTTATCTTCTCTATGTAACCCACCAATGTAACTTTAACAGTTACTTTGGACTTTTAGTGTATGTGTCATAGACAATACTTAGTTATTTCCGTTTTACCAAGTGGGCAAAGCTGGTTAGCATTACATTTTTTTTTTAGGTAGGCAGAGAGTGTGTCGGAGCTCAACGCCGCGCCTTGTTTTGCTGCCAGAGATTTTTGACCACACGCTGTGCCGCAACAACCTCGACCAATACACCTAAATACAATTTAAAAAGATCTCTACAAATTATAAATTAAATAATATAAAAAAAAAATGGAATCACCCAAAACTCACAGCGATCGCTTAGGCGCGTTGGGATCTTTCAACTGTTGTCGTTTCCTGCCGCGCACTTTGACGTCTTTGGGCGGGACGTAGTTCTGCATTTCCAGTTCGTATCGCTTCTTGTCTTGTTCCGCCATTTCGTGGAAACGTTGTTTTTCCTTTTCTGACATCGTCTGTGAAGGTATATTTTATTATTTGTACGTTAGTTACTCACTTGTAAGTTTGAAAATTTTATGTAAAGATTATATAGTTTCTAAAATAAAAAATAAATAGAATAAGACGGTGACCCTATAAAAATTTAAAAAAATATGTCCTAATTAAAAATTATACGAATTTTATTTAGTTTTAATAAAGCTATCAGGGCACAGTAGAAACGTAAAGTTTAAATAAACTAATCAGTTTCACCATTCATAAAAACTAACTTCATATATCTAAAAAAAATATATATGGATTATATAAAGATAAAACAGCACCAACTCACATTCCACCTCTCCGCGCACTTCTTAGAGAAGGCCGCAAATATGACGTTCTCCTCGGGGTGTTTCTTCTTGTGCTCCTCCCTGCACGTCTGCACGAAGAAGGCGTACGCCGTCATGCGGCCGCGCGGCTTGTTGTAGGGGCGCGCGCGAGGCATCCTCGACTTGTTGACGGCTTGAGCTAAAAGTGCCTGCTGCTGAGCTTGCTGCTGTAATTCCTATGAAAAAATACGATAAAATAAGAAAAATGAAACGGGGAAAGTGAAACGAATTGTCTTAACACTAGCTTTTTTATAGCTTTACGCTGTATCCCGCACACATCAGGGTAGGTAGAGGAAACTAGTATTAAGGTTAACTCCGTTCCCCACTTCTGGAGTTCTGAAATCATTGGGTGTTGAGTGACGGAACTTAACGCCGCGCTTTGCCGACACCAAAGCGAAGAATTGAAAATTTTTAATAAATATTTCACTTCCTCGAGTGGGGATCGAAACCAGTTGGGTTTACAGTAACACTTTGTGACTATAAACGCGACTGATTGTGGATTTTGCGTAGCGGGATTTTAATCCGCACCATTTGGAAACTACGTAAATGCTTTGCTTTATACCAAATATATAAATGACAATAACGATACTATATGTATACGTATATGGCAGGATTAACCAAAATCATTTGTTTATTAAATTCAAAACTACGAATATGATCCATAAGATCACGAAATTACTTTATTACAAATAAATAAAAGTAAACGCCATTATTAACGAGTCGAATAATATACAAAATCATCACTCCGTTTTCCAATTTCTGATCGAAAATGCGAGATGATGCCTTAAATGCGATAAAATTAAGACACCGCCAATGTTTCCAAATTTGAAAGGAGAGAATAGAGTGTCCGAACTTTCTTTCTCGTAAAGCCGATTATTGCGTAAATGCATTTTATGTTTTGTAATTGCGTGAATTATATTTTTAAAAAAATGCTGAAACATATATAAAAATTATGCAAGCATAATGTGTAATTTTTTTAAAGCATTTTTAATGTTTGTTCAAATGTAACGAGTACTAAATATATAAGATTTCTACATGAAATTTAATTTTAAAATTAACAAATCAACTTCTTTTTTCTACCTAATGAACAAGTTACTAATCAGACCGGAAGAATATCAGTTTTAGATCGACATTATGATATCAATTATTGTATCGAAAAATGGCGCTATAAACAGCAAATATAGCAACATTAAGAAAGATAAACATTTTGAAAAATATTAATTACCAATTTAAACGAGTAACAACCTTTTTTTGTGTTAAGTTACTCCGTTCCCATTAAGACACTTCCGTTCTCTACTTTCCGCCGAATTCTGGAGAAATTGCGTGTTAAATGGCGAAACTCAAAGCCGCACATTGCCTTGTCACCACAGCGAAGGAATGAAGGAAGGAACAAGGCCAGTTGTGGCGCAGCGGCACGAAGTGTGACTGTAAAACCGACTGGTTGTGGGTTCAATCCCCACTCGAGGAGATGAAATATTTACTTAAATGTTCATTTCCATTTCTTCGCTCTGGTGCCGAGTCTAAGCGAGGCGTTGAGTTCTGCCACTAAACATGCAATGTCTCCAGAATTCGGAAAGTAGAGAACGGAGTATCTTAACACTAGGTTCCCTCTGCCTACCCTGCTGTGTTCGGGATACAGCGTGAAGCTGATTTTGAAGTAAGAATCGAACCCACAACTTGTGGCGTTTACAGTCACACGCTTGTGCCCCTGCGCCACGAATGGCCTTAGTAAAAAACATGTTTTTAAAATTAAGTCAGTAACAACTTAATTTTCAAAACACATTTTTCGAATTAAATAAAACATACTTAAATAATTTATTTTATTATATGTTACATACATATAACGTTTCTGTACACTGGTGTCGAAACTGTATCGAACGGTGAAAGTAAAAGCCGGATTTAGTTGCTACATATTCCTCGAGATTTGTATCTGCGATCTTTCAATAGAGTACAACTAACTACCCATTGCCATTAGGTAATGCGATTTCATTCAAATAGAAAACGACGACAAACAAAAATAAACGCGATCTAAGACCTCGCGCACCATCTGATTATTTCCAATCTATACTTGTGATAGTTTTAGATTCGCTTCCTACTCGAGAAATTTCTATAATTTTATTCTTCGATAACAAAACTTTGATTTCACCACGAGACGAAATTGAGAAAAAAATAGTAAAAAAAAACTAAAGTAAAAGTTTGTCAGAATTCATTTAATTAAAAACGCAAGCTCCAATAATCTAATAAAGAGCGGTTACGTCCAACGTCCGTATATTTAGAGTGGGAAGCGCAATATATATATCGTTTTTATAGGTCATGTTTGTCACGTCGGTATGTGTAAATAAAATCATAGTTTATTTACGTGTTTTGTTATTAAAAAGGAACCTGTCTATCAGCGTAATTAAAAAAGCTATTTCTTTTAGCTTCACCCTGTGTCTCGCATATAGCAAGGCAGGCAAAGGGACCCTAGTGTTAAGACACTCCGTTACCCACTTTCCACGGAATCTTGGAGGCATTGGGTATTGAGTGGGGAAACTTAACGCCACACTTTGCCTTATTAATCAATAATAAGAGCAAGAGCGAAGAAATAAAAATATTAATCAGTAATAATTCGTTTCCCGAAGTGGAAATCGAACCCCATACAGTCACACGCAAACATTCACACGCCTGTGCCGTTGCGCCAAGCCAGCCTCAAAGCAAACTAATGTTGTAATTAAACGTAATAACAAAAAAATAGTGGAAAACTAAAAAAAAAAACCTTTTAAATTTTATTATTATTTATTAATTAAGAATCCAAATCAAATGTTATTCTTATTAAAGTTCAAGTACAGCGCCGATTACAAGAACTTCGATAAATCGAACGACCGCTCATCCGAACTACTACACGCCAACCCCTCCTTACGTACTTGTACCCTTTCACACAACAGTCATCCACTTCTTTCGACTTGTTACTTACCCCCACTCGTAAGTCACAAAGTCACATCTAAAGTATAAGTTATCGTTATAGTTAGTTATTAAAGAATAATATAATAGGATCAATATTATAACGACAGTTTAAGGTGTTTAGTATGTTTTCTTACAAGACTACATTTTATGTTATTATTTTCTTTTTTTATAAAATAAATAAATATTGTTTTTATTTACTTATAAACATATTATCCGAAAAAATCGATATTCCGAACACCCATGTCCCCACCAATTAATTCGGATAATCGATGTTCTACTACATCTATTTTTATATTTTTTTGCCCATTAGAAATATTATGATTTCACCGTGAAAATGTCATTAACAAGAAATACATGATAAATATTCGTTCACGCTGCATCCCGCACACAGCAAGGTAGGCAGAGGGAACCTAGTGATGTAGTGTTCAGACAGTCCGCTTCCCACTTTCCGTCGAATTCAAAAGGCATTGCGTGTTGAGTGGCGGAACTCAACGCCGCGCTTTGCCTCAATACCAGAGCGAAGAAATGAAAATATAAATTGAAATAAATATTTCTATTTATCGAATCCATAATCAGTCGCGTTTACAGTCACAGCTCTGTGCCCCTGCGCCACTACTGGCCTCAACTGATTTAATTTGATTTATAAATACATATAATTATTAAAAAGAATAGTTTAATTTAATTAAATTTACCCAAATTGTTAACATTAAAATAAAATATTACTTATTTTCAGCAGTGGTAAGTGCTTAGTAACAAAAAATAAAGAGAAAGAGTCAAGTTTGTGAAAACGAATGCAAGAGGGATTACATGACATGATTAGCACAACCTACTTTTTCGACTTAGGTATTTAACTATTGCATCATTTTTTTACTATATTGTATAAGTATAATTCATATCACAAATAATAAGTGATATTATTAGAAAAATATGAAACTATTAGAAAAATAGAAATAAAGAAAATAAAAAACATTCCTTCCATTAATAAATAAATTTCAAAATGAGCCAGATTACACACATATTAATGCTTGATAACCTCTAAAGCTGATTAATTAATGAATGCAATACCACATCCCAAATATGGTGTATTATTTCCTCCAAGACACAGCATCTAATATTAATGATAGATTTAAAAAGAACCATGTAAATACGATGACCATAGGTACATTGCTCACTTGAGGAAATTTTAGTAATTTTATATTCTAAAAATATTAATGACTTGAATTCAGGGAAGTTCAAAATAAATTGCCTTGGTATTAAGTAACCTCTGCTGAATGCCGAATTGTAGGATAAGCCATAAATCAGTCTTCCGCACATGGCAGCGTAGGCAGAAGGAACCTAAATAAAACACTCCATTCCCTACTTTCCGCCGAAATCTGGAGGCATTGCGTGTTGAGTGGCGGATGTCAATGCTGCGCTTTGCCTCAACACCAAAAGGAAAAAATGTAAATATAAATTCAAACAAATATTTCATGTCCTCAAGTGAGGATCGAACCCACATGTCAATTTTGCAGTCACACAATTAGCCTCAAGCCATGAAGCTGTAAAATAAAGGAAGAAAGAGTAAATACCTGCAAAGTAGCAGATTGTCGTTGTAGAGCAGCCTGTATTTGTTGTTGCTGGGCCGCTTGCAGCTGATCTTGCAAACTTTGTTGTTGTTGCAATGTTTGAGCCACTTGTTGTTGCAAGACTGCTTGTGCTTGCACTAGAGCTTGGGCCTGAGCTTGGCTGACTTGCAACTGTATAGTCTGCTGGGACTGCTGTGACTGTTGTTCTTGGGACTGTTGTTGTTGTTGTTGTTGTTGCTGTTGCTGCTGTTGATGTTGCTGAAGCATTTGTTGCAATGTTTGCTGATTCTGCTGTTGTAAAGACTGTTGTAAGCTATGGGATTGTTGTATCGCTTGATGTAAACTTTGTTGTTGTTGTTGTATTTGATGTTGAATTTGATGGCCTTGTGCTTGTTGTAAAGATTGATGGTTTTGTTGTATACCGTTAGCTTGTTGGTTGCTCTGATCAGAATCAGGGCTAGATTGGTTTTGAGCCTGAAACAAATTATTATATCTATAAGCTCTCCTAATCTTATTTTCAAATTGAATTTTAATTAACATGAAAACATAGAAATTATAGTCAATGTTTAATTAAAATTCTGAATACAATATATAATGTCATTGTTTATAGCTGAACTACTAAGTTGATATATAAAAATTAACAACATGATTATATGAATAAGAAAGAGAATAACAAATATTTTACACCATATTATTTAAAATTCACTTTCAATATATTATTGTATCTATATATATGTTTTAGTTTTAGTAAACATCATTTATACAATGAATATTTTTTTATATATATTTTTATCAGTTGTAATAGTCTTCATTTGTATACATAATCCCAATATTGGTTAAAGTCATTGAAACCTCATTTTGTTATCTTATGTATTGATAAAATGTAAATTAAACAAAGCTTCATTATTATTGTTTATGGGCCGATTTTTTAGGTTCTTGCGGTATCCCACATAAAGCAGGATAGGCAGGGGAAACATTGTGTTAAGACATTCAGTTTCCAAATTTCCACACATTTTTTCGCTTTGTCTAGATACCAGAGTGAGGAAATGTAAATAACTAATTCCCCCGAGTGGGAAGCGAGCCCACAAAAGAGTATACCGTCAAATGCGGCCTCTGCGCCTCTAACTGATAAATTGAACTGATTAATATTACCTCATTAACATAAATTTCTGATTTATAAATGAGAAATCCGTTTAAAATCCATTTAATAATTTAATATATTATAAGTTACGATCATAATGATAATTATTTTAATTAACCTTTAATTGACCTACAATAAAGCCACTACTAAAATAATTATATAATTTATATCATTGACACATAAAAAACCATTGTAGTGATGTAGCCAAACTTTTTCAAATGCAAATTCAATCGATATTTTACAGTATGAGTTTCAATAAAGCCTAAACTAATATTTATAAATACGAAACTATTAACTTTAGCACTTCTATTTGATACGTAAGTAAAATTACTTATATTTATAAAAATGTATATTTTCCATAATAATTTCTTTCTATTACCTAGTTTCAATGGTGTCAATCGATCCCTAACCTTTTTTAAGATTTATTATATCAAATTATTCCTTGTTTTTGTATTAATTCGTTAAATTTTGTAGAGTCAAACATAATTTTTAGCAACTATAGTACAGAACGATTCTTATTAAAAGAATATGAATTATTCGAATAGCTTTAAATATTAAAATTACCATAGACAAAGAAGAGTTAAATAAAACAAAGGCTCACGTCTTGAACCCCTTCGTATCGCCCTTACAAGCTTCTGTGATGTCTATACTTCTAAGTTCTGATATGTGATAATACTAATAATACTTATTAATCACAGTTAATTAATCAGTTTTAGATAATGTTATGTTTGAAAACCGGTTATAAAATATGAAGTGTCTTCCAGAATTCAAAGATTTTAAATATTTCTTAAAGTAGGTACATAAAACAATTTTATTTCTTAAAAATACTGTACCGATGGCGACGAGGTTTGTTGTTGTTGCTCAACAGATCCCGAGGCATACCACCACGGCTGTTGTGGCGATTCCTCCCTTGTGTTAGCGCCAGTCATCAAACGATAATCAAAGCCAGGGGATGCCGTGGTTTCGGCACCATTGTTAGAAAATCCTCCTGTCATTTTATATGAATATAATTGATGTGATACAGTCGCTGTACTCCTAGCTATCTCCTCATTTATCTGCTGCTGGTGCTGTATTTCGCCGGAGCCGCCCGGCCACCACGAGGCATCGTCGCGCGCACCCCACGCGCCCCCCGTTGCGCCCCGTTCCCCCATATCACAATCGCCGCTTTCGGCTAACCAGTTTCTTTATTCCGCTTCAGCTGCCTCCGATTATTCTTTGTTTTGTATTGTTTTTAAAACCATATCCTTTATCAAAAAATATATTACTCAATACTAGCTTTTATACTTTATTATCACTTTCGATCTTTACTTTCAATGTTTTCAACGATACACTTGATATTTTAACACCGTCGTCTCTTCGATCACAAAGAATCTATACGATTATAAGGGTGCTGACATTTTGTAATGTAATGCGACAAGTAAATATCGAAAACACTCAAGTTCATTTAACAAAAAGCTGCCGGCTCGAAAGTTTCACTCCACGCGCGTACGTTTTGTCTTCGTTAGTATTAAAGTCAATACATTTGGCAACGTCGCATAGTAGGACGCTAAACAAGTGCAAGGTGGCGCCCTCAACGCGCAGCGGCCGGCGCCGGAACGAGGCCGAAGGGGGCCGAGCGCGCACGAAGTGCCAGCCAGCCCGTCCAGTAACCGGTCAATAAGACGATTAGCGCAGCCTCATACTCTCTCCGACTTATACTCGAACTTATTTTATGTTTTAATATAGTAATATTGATATTTATCGAAATTTTAAATTTAAATGAACATTGTTTTACACTGGTTAGAAACTGGTAATGTAAATCTTTCTATTGAAACAATATTCCATTCGTAAATTTGATATGAGTTCAACAAATTGATTTTTTTTAATGATGGCTGAATTGATTTTTTTGAAAGTTATTATAATATTGTTTACTAAAACAAACATGCTTATGCAATTCCATGAAGTACAAAAATGTAGATACAAGAAGTGATCATAAAAAGTTTATGAACTCTCGGAACTTGAATTTTTTTTATTAGCTTTAATATTATTCTAATTAGGCAACATTTAAAAAAGAATGCTGAAAGATATAAGAAATTAATTATAAAAATGTTTAAATTTGTTTAAAATATTTTATTTTTGTAAAACATCGTAACGTAATAAGATACTAGACGATTTTAGAATAATTCAAGACGATAAAGAAGTATGCTTAACAAGATATGATGTGAGTGCTTTATTATTCAATATTGAAAATAAAAATTAAGAAAAAAAATGTATTAAACAAATTATTTAATTTGGTAACATAAAAAGCGTATGGACGGGTCAGAAAGGTAAAGGTACTATTTCGGTGTTAGTTACTTCCTAAGACATTTTAGAGTTCAACAACCAGGCGTAAACACGTTTGCTTTGGGTTTTATTATACAGCTTCCTTTATACTTGTTATCTGGAGATTTAATGTAAGGGCACAAAAGGGAGAGTTTAATCTTTTATGTTATTTTGTCCCACTTTGATTACTTTTTGGCTAATAACTTTTATAAATTAAGTATCATTTATTTTCAATGGCTTTTGTAAATTCTATTTACTGACGAGAAATTTAAAATTAATAATGAGTTACCTGACGGCCGTTGTATTCTTATTTTTTATGTAGAAAAATGTATAAAGGAAGGATAATTAACACTGAGTTGTTAAAAACAATAAGTTATAGTAAATGAAAAATAGTAATAATTTACAAAATGGTGCCTTTTTGTCTAGTTCTTAAGAGATTTGATCCTTTTGTAGGTCATTTTTCATTCTTCACTAGTTATAAATAAGTCGAATACAATAAAGCTCTTAATATTTTACAACTTGTGTTGGAGGTAGAGTACGTAGCGGACCAACGTCTCTATTGTATATTATAATTGTATGTCGTACTTGAGACCACACTTTATTTTAATGATGACTAGTTTTAACGAATTTATATGTACATAAATATTATTTTATTATTTTAAATACTTACTTTTAAATACTATTACTATGATTTCTAAGATACGATAGTCTCTACAAAATGTAAAAAAACTAAGTGGTTTACAATTTAACGTAGCTAATCATACGAACCTAAAAAAATATCTGCATTTATTTTTCACATACATAGATAAGGCTAACGAAATTATATCTGCATTTCGCGTCCATCCGCTTTCTGATTTATTATATTCAATAGATTTAAATTATTATTATTTGCGTCTACAGGTAAATTAAGAGCGTTAAATTTATTATAATAACCATTAACCTATAGGTATTTGTTGTAGTAATTATGAAATTTTTAATGGAAGACTTTTTTTCTTGAGGCAGTCATGGCGTCGACTATAAATGCGAAGCCTGTTGGCTCGGACTTCATTTGGTTAAATAATTGTATTTAAATTATTTTAATTTTGTCGGTCAATAGATAAAGCGCGGTGTTGAGTGCCGCTATTTAACACACAATGTGCCAAGAATGGGGAACCGGTGTCTTAACATAAGATTCCCAACCTTGCTATGCAGGAAAAAAACGTCAAACTGATATTAGTACATACTACATATTTCATCATGAGGCCAGTCGTGGCGCAGCGGCACGAAGTGTGACTGTAAAACCGACTGGTTGTGGGTTCGATCCCCACTCGAGGAGATGAAATATTTACTTAAATTTATATTTCCATTTCTTAGCTCTGGTGTCGAGGCGCGGCGGTGAGTTCTGCCACTCAACACGCAATGCCTCCAGAATTCAGCAGAAAGTGGGGAACGGAGTGTCTTAATACTAGGTTCCCTCTACCTACCCTGCTGTGTGCGGGATACATATTTCATCAACTGATTGCTTTTTTAACAATCGTACGGATCATCTGTATTGCAATTGATCCCCGCCGTCCACGACTCCGTGTAACACCAAAGGAGCAACAGATGCGTTGCTGGCCTTTAAGATGGAGATAGACGCATTTTTTGAAGGTGCCCCAGTTGTATCAACGTGGAAACACTGCCGTATGTAGACCATTGTGAAGGAAGTGTCTACGAAACCGCACAGTAGTGGAGTGCCACGCATCCAGATGGTGTGGATGGTATTCAAGTTTGTGACTTATTGTGCGGTTAAAGAATTCGGCGGTAACAGGTCAAACAGTTTCCCAGAATACTCCCCATGATAAATGCGGTAGAGAACGCACAGCCAGGAGACGCCTCTACGCAAAGCCAATGTGTCAAGCCTTTCACAGATCATTGGGATGCGATCAAATGAGTCAAACTGATACTAAGGTGCACCAGCCCAGAGATGAGGACAAGACTCCAATTGAGGGCGAACCTAGGCCCTATACAGCGCCAATCGGTGTTTTAGCGTAAAATAATGTCTCGTTTTGCTGATGTTCCAAAGATTCTTTGAGGCCAACTTGGCCTTGCTTTCCAGATGATCACGACACTGGCAGCCCTTCGAATCACTACGACCCAATCTACTGATATTGGGCGCGGCTATAAGAGGAGTTTTGGAAGACTGGCGACACGACAAGAGGTTTTAAGGTTTCCGTATCTTTTAGTAGAAAAGGAACCCTTATAAGATCACTTTCTTGGGCGTCCGTCTGTCAGTCTGTCTATCTGTCTCTTGGCCTGTCAACATCTCAGGAACGCAGATATGGAGTTGAAATTCAAACTATATCTCAGATATACGATCCCTTTGATTTCTTTAAAAAATCGTATTTCTACATTTACTTAAATATTGCAAAAAACGCGTATTTCGATACAATAATGGAAATCAAAATAAATATGATACTTTCGGTTGGTCTAGAACAGGGGTTCCCAACCTTTTCTTGATCAAGGACCACTTTCATGTCATTCTTGGTAGCACGGACCACTATGCATGTAGGTATAATAAAATTAACTGTGATAATTAAACAGAAACTTTGCCTCACCATCCCCAGTAATAAAATTAAAATCGTTCTCGGACCATATTTAGGCTTCTGCGGACCACTGGTGGTCCGCGGACCACTGGTTGGGAACCACTGGTCTAGAATTATGAAATGACAAAAATCTAAAAACTATGTGTTATCCTCAAAAGGAGGGGAAAGAATGGGAATGAAAGGAATCTGACGAAGCTAAGCTTGAATATCAGAAAAAAATTCGAAACCTCCAATTTTTGTACAGAACTTTCGGTGAACGATGGCTGTTGGTTCTCCACAATCGAGGGAACAAATAATTTTCATTTTCTCGCCCTTTTAAGACATAGGGCTGCGTTAAAATCAACCACTCAACACAATATAACGAATGCGGACATAAAAAGAATAGAGTGCCTTAACACAAGGATTATTCTGCGTACTATGCAATATGAGGAATTAAGAATTGAGAAAAAAACAATTTCTTCAAGTAATTCTTTAACATACATTGATATAAATAATTTAATCGTGGAAAGTATTGTTAACAATCAGTAACTGTGGTTAGGATGCATAGGCACAAACGTGTGACTGTAAACGTGACAGGATGTGGGTTCGATTACGACTCGAAGAAATATAATATTTAATATTTTCATTTCTTCCGCCGCCGCCCGCCACTTCCCAGATTCTCCCCTCTGATTACTCTGCTATGTTCGGGATACAGTGTGAAGTTTAATACTTAAAAGTATACAAAGAACGCAGCAATACAAAGCGTAATATATTTTTATATTCATAATACTAATGAATGTCGTACTGAATAAAATTTAAAATAAATTAACATTTTTATATTTAAATTAAACGTTATTATGTAACAAAATAATAATAGTACTAACAGTGGTCACTCTAATTGCGCTTGCGCATGCATAATACGATATCACTGCGTAAGGTGTGTCGATTTTAAATGATAGAACGCGAATTGTCAATGAAAAAATAATCATAGATATCTATAAAATTTCTAATATTTACTTTCATTGTTTGTTTCGATTTGACTGAATTTTAAAATGTCAAAAGTAATAAATAGAACAGCAAGATATAATTTTAGTTAGCGCTCTAAAACTACAATAAGATTTTTTTATATCTTCGGACTTCGTAAATTGTTAAGTAAAAAAATTAAGAAACAATCTACTATAATTAAAATATATATTCAATATTATTGAACGTAATGAAGTTTTAATAACATAACCTACAATTTTAATGAAGTAACATACTCGTTTGATTTAGTTGTGTGTGTCACGATATTATGTGTATCGGCACCGCTATATCTACTCACCTAATACTGCATTGTGTTATGTATAGTGTCACTCTACTGCGCCTCTCGGCAGCCATTTGCTTATAAATTTAGAATGTTCAAGTAAAAATAACAATTCAACAATGACACTTCATTACCAAAACAAACATCGTGTAAACACTCCATCGAATCTAAATAATAATACACTTACTATTATTATATAAAATAATAAAACTCACCGAGTATATATTTATTATGAACGAGCACACGATTTCAGCGCTTATTACGTAGGGAACTTCGTGTTCGGTCGCACTAATAAACACAAGACAGGCGATGTCACTGGCGACGCGCTGTGATTGGTCGAAATTGAAAAGCCCGCCGCGCGCCGACCAATCACGGCGTCCCGTACGGCTTTATTTTTTGTTTATACGTAAGTATAGCTACGCCGCGTTACTATAGCGAACTATGCACCCACACGCGCGCGCCGTCAAAATGGACTGTTTTCACAGGGAAGTATGTGTCATATTTGCGTGTGTGTGCCGAGCGCGCTGCCCGGCTATTGGCGCGTTCGGTATTGCGTTGAGTAAGGTGACGGGAGCGGGACGTATACTCGAATGGCGATCGGTACTACATTTGTAATTTGTGCTCACTTGCTTGAATTAAGGCTGCGGGTCTGTTGAGGGGCACCGTAAAATACACCTCTTTATGAATTCGCCCTCGTAACCTCGACACGTCCAGTGTTACACCCGTAAGACATCGCGAGCTCGCCCGACGAAGCCATGAACATTGCATTATTTGTGTAAATGTGCAGTGATTAAAAAAACTTAGTCTTATTGTGAGCATTGCGGTGTGAAATCGAGATCCCCGGGTGGTTTTGATATGTTATTAATTGACTGCTCCGCCGAAATGATCTGTGTTTTTACTTATCATAACCTCAA